>JABUQX010033142.1:42500-95854 GCA_015478945.1 Trachelipus rathkii
ACCAATTAGTCTATCAGTCACTAGGATCTCTCTTTCAATCAAAATACCAGCATATATCTTCCCTACAACACTCACTAACCTAATTCCCCTATAGTTAATACAGTTCCCCATATCTCCTTTACCCTTATATTATGGTCCTATTACTGCTCTCCTCCAAACTTTCAGAACTATGCCTTTCACATAGTCTTTGTTACACAACTTCCATATCCAGCCAATCTCAATATCGGCATTATTTTTTATCATTTCACCAGTAATTCCATCTATACCTCCTGATTTACCATTCTTCAACTTTTTCACTCTACCTATTACCTCCTCCCTTCTAATTAACTCATCCCCATAATATCTATTTCTTCTTACACTATTAAACACACGCACATTCACTATCATCTCTTCATTACTGTCAATGTTCTGCAGATTTTTAAAATGTTCCCTCCACACCCTCCTAACATCCATTCCATCATTCGCGAAAGTATCATCGTTCATTATTTCTTACCTTTCGTACTTCCTTCCAAAAGGGCTTCACATTCCCTCGCAATTCTCCATTCATCCTCCTCAATGACTGTTCATTTATTATTATTATTGTTATTATTATTATTATTATTATTATTATTATTATTATTATTATTATTATTATTATTATTATTATTATTATTATTATTATTATTATTATTATTATTATTATTATTCAGCTTCTCCACGGATAACCATAGATTAGGGGTGGGGTGCGCAAACCTGCACCGGAAACAGAAAATTCGGTAGAAGAATAAAACCTAAGTTGAAAAAGAAAGCTCCGCTCCCCTCATACTATTAAGTGCGAGTCGTTGCAGCCAAAACCCGTCACAGAGCTTCACCTGCCGCGACAGACCTCCACTGTGGTAACTCGTCAGTGTCAGGGTTTATTCTCTGGGCCAGACCCACAGTTACGACCATCGTATAACTACACCATTTCTTCCGTTTGAACCAAACTCGTATTACTTTCCTTCAAATATCCTCTTATTGATTCAATTAGCTTTTTCTTCGCTTCACAGTCGATCGCTTCCCGATACACACCCCTATACAACCGCTTTACCAAATGACCAACCACCTTAATACACTCATTTTTTTATTACTTCTTTCGTCACACCGCACAAATTCCTAATACGTCCATTGCTCATTTTTTTATCATTTCTTCCCACATATAATACGCCCATAAGATAATTCTCCATCTGAACAGACTGCACCTTAGATCTATATCTCTTATTCCACACCATGGCCTCATTACTATACATTAAAACTGGTAACAACATACCCTCATGCAAAACCCTAGCTCACTCAGGACTTATTCTCCTTGCATTCACCAAAGATTGAATTGCAAAAGCCACCCTCCTACCACTCATAAATTTCCTACTACACTCTGCATCATCTGTTCCCTTTTCATTCAACACATAACTTAAATATTCAAACTCGAAAAATTGTTCCAGTTATTTACCATCCAGCACGATTTCGCACTGCAGACTCTCCTTGCCTATCGTCATCACCATGCTCTTATCTAAATTTACTTTTAAACCCCTCCATTTAGATGCACAGGCAAACCCATCTTCCAATATTCACAAACTTTTCTTTTCTCGTCCATTTCATCATTTACGAAAACACCATCCCTTTTCATTATTATATAAAGATTTCCCTTTTAACATTTCGTATTTCCTTTCAGAGCAACTTCCTATTCCCTTGTAGGTCCCCATTCATCTTCCTTCCAAACTGTTCACATATTTTTCCTTATAACCCGTTCATTTAGCTTCTCGTTTCTAATTATCAACTCTTACATCCTTTTTTTTTCTTTGCCCTACACCCATACCCCCACTAACTTAATTTTTTATAAAACAACATTATGATTTGATATTCTCATCCCAAACCCCCTCACTAATTTAACATCCATAGCATACATACTTCAACATCTTCACTAACACATATTCAATCATGCTCTTCACTTCCACACTATCTCTACCTACAAGAACTTTTGTACACTTATGGATTGTCATGTGTTCGAAGAAAGTGTTACACAGATAACTCTTCCCTCATAGAAATTAATCTCCTTCCTGGCATTCTCATTTTCTCCCTTGACCTCAAAAGCACATGTAATAACCTCTATTTCAACTTCCTATCCACCCATTAAAGTGGCCCAACACAATTATTCTCAAAAACATCCAAAACATCATTGAGATCGTTCCAGAAAAATCTCCCCCAGATGGACCATATGCTATATCATCTGCGTACAATTAGTAAGGTACCCTCCAATCTCTACCAATCTCCATCAGTCTAGCACATCTCTTGCTATCCTTACTTTAAATTCTTGGATATTTAAATTAAATAGCCAAGGAGACATAGCACATCTCTGCCTCACACTCCCATTATTATTAAACCATTCATTCTTCATTTCATTTATTCTTACACACGCTTCACTATTAACATACATACATTACTTTTAATTCCATTCAGAAGCGTGCCACCAACACCATAATTTATTAACACCTACCACAGAGCTAACCTATTTAATTCAGTTACATTTTCTCGCTCATTTGCTTCAATGTAAAAATTTGATCTACACATCCTCTACCACTTCTAAATGCACCTTCTTCATCAACAATCAATCCCTTTGACATTCTGCGCAAACTTTCAACCAAAATACCGGCAAATATCTTCATTACAAAACTCAATTAGCTAATTCCGCTGTAGTTTCTGCTGTTCCCCTTATCACCTTTACCATTATACAAGGGTAGTATCACTTCTCTCCTCCAATCTTTCGAAACTATACACTTCCTAAACGCTTTGTTACACAACTTCCATATCCTGTCATTCACAATCTCACTTTCATTCTTGATCATTTCACCAGTAATTCCAAAATATACCTGCTGATCTACCATTCTTCAACTTTCTCACTCTACTTATTATCTCCTCCCTACTAATTACCTCATCCCCAAAATACTTACTTTTTCTTACTTCATCAAACTCACACACTCATTCACTATCACCTCTTCATCACTGCCAATGTTATGCAGATTTTCGAAATGCTCCCACCACACTCTCTTCGCGTCCATCTCATCAGTCACGAAAGCATCATCCCTATTCATTACTTCCTACTTTAACAGACTTGCACACCTTACTTGCACTACTTTCAAACAATTCCTTCATTTGCGTCCAGATTTGTTCAGCTTCATCTTTTTCACACTGAACTGACTTTTGCAAGTGCCCTCATTTACCTTTCCTTATGATCCTGTTCATTTAACTTTCCACTCCTAATTCCCCCAATTTCTTCCTTTTTTTTCTTTTCTCTCCATCCTTAATTTTACATAAAGCAACATAATGATCTGATATTTCCATCTCCAAACAGTCACTGATTTAACATCCAGCACATATTTCAGCATCTACAACAGCACAAAATAATCATATTCTTTACTTCGACACCATCTTCATCTACGTCTACTTTCGTATACTGTTCGAAGAAAGTATTACTTACATACATATATCTCTCCTCATAGAAACCAATCACCTTCCTGTCTTTCTCATTTTCTCCCGCAACCTCAAAGGCAATTGTCATGCCATCTCACATTAGATCACTTATCCACAAATTCAAGTCTCCCAACAATTATTCAGAAGCCCTCACTCACTCCGTTCAAAGCATTATTCAGATGGTTCCAGATAATCTCATTCTCCTCCACGTCTCTCTCAGATGGACCATATGCTACAATCACACATACTTTAACCTCAAACTTAAATTTAACCATTAGTAATCTAGTACTCGTACAAACATAATCCACCATAGCTCTGTTTCACAAGTTGCTCAAAACAATCGCAACTCCTTCTTTCTCCCCTCTCATTAATTTCAATTCCAGCATACATACATTTCACCTACACCACTCGTCCTCACCACTTGCTTTCAGCTTTGTTTCAGCCACAGCAAGCAGATCAAATTTACCCTTTCAAAATACATCCATCACCTCACCACTCTTCTCCTCGTCACTTATACCTCTAACATTCCAAGTTCCTAGACGTTTCACATAGCTACGCCTATAGATACAAGGTTGTTTAGGGCTATTACCACCAGGTATGAGGCATACATGAGCATTCCTAGTGCATAAGTAAGTGGCAGCGGGATCTCATCCCAGCCATCACTTTACATTTAGCCGCCTCTTACGGCACGAAAAACGTACGTTATGGGTATTCTTTCATCCTCACATTGAGAGATGCCCACATACAGGATATATTATTATTATTATTATTATTATTATTATTATTATTATTATTATTATTATTATTATTATTATTATTATTATTATTATTATTTTCGCAGGAATTAATCCCTGAGTTTTACTACCTTCCTGAAATGTTTATTAATTCGAATAAGTATAAGCTTGGAGCAACTGACGAAGAAGGCGCTGTCGACGACGTTGCGCTTCCCCCATGGGCGTCCTCCCCTGATGAATTTGTGAGAATAAATAGAATGGTACGTGAAAAGCAATTTATTACTTTAAAATATTTTGTGATATGAGTTGAATATTGATAATAATTTTGTGTTTGCAGGCGCTTGAATCTGAATTTGTGTCGTGTCAGCTACATCAGTGGATAGATCTTATCTTTGGTTATAAACAAAGAGGACCAGAAGCGATAAGAGCTTGTAATGTCTTTTATTACCTTACTTATGAAGGCTCTGTCGATCTCGAATCTATTCATGATGGAGTTATGAGAGAGGTTCGTATAAAAAACTTTACACACTTTGCAAAACAGGTAAAAAATTAGTAAACGAAGTTGCGTCATAACAAATAAATTTACTGAAAAATTTTATATATATATAAATATCATACATATTATAATATATATATATATATATATATAGACATAGACAAACAATATATATATAATGTCTAATTTTAACTGCGTGGTGTAAAAATATATATGTAGATATATATACTATATATATATTATATATTATATATATATAATATTGTTATATAAATATATAATATATATATATATATAGTATATATATATATATTATATATATATATATATAAATATATATTATATATAATATATATATATAAATATAAATATATATATATATATATATATATATATATATATATGACCGCCGTAAGCGACCTTCTATCTTTCAGCTAAACTGTATGAATCGTCGGGTACATGGAATGTTAGTGGAATAAATGGTGAGGAGAAGAGGAGAGAGGTGATGGATGTATTTATAAAGGGTAAATTTGATTTGCATGCTTTGCCTGAAATATAGATGAAAGTAAGCTGTGAAGAAGAGCAGTGTAGGTAGTGCGCTATGTTTCTTTTTTATAATCTTTATTAATACAAAAAGATACCCTGTTAGAAGAAAATATACAATGAATTGATTTTTGATGATTGGAATGGTTTGCAAAACATTCTTGCGATTTTCCTGTACACTCCCGCAATTGTCAGTGTTTCTGGAGGCAAGATGTTAAAGAGAAAGTGGGGACTGAAATGAATTTTGGGGAGGAGTGTGATTTCTTCGCTCGGATAATCTGAATGATATGTTGGACGGGGTGAGTAGGAGCTTAGATTGGTTGTGTTGGGCTATTTAAATGGTTGGATAGGTAACCGAAAAACGGATGGTATAACAGTTGCCTTTGGGGTAGCGGGAGAAAATGAAAATTGTAGGAAGGTGATTGACTCTGTACGAGGATAGAGGTATGTGTGTAAGTAAAACATTCTCCGGGCCCAAGAATATTCATAAGTATACAAGAGTTGGGATAGGCAGAGATCCTATCGAAGTGAAAGTATGATGGATTTTGTGTAGGTGAAGAAGGAGATGTAAATATGTGACATGAACGTTAAATCATGTGGGGGGTTGGAATGGGAATATAAGATAATGTTTTATGTAAGATTAAGTTAGTCGGGGGAATGTGGAATGGATGGAGAGGAAGAGAATAAGGTTTCATGACTTTAAGAGTGAGAAGTTAAGTAACACAGGTTTTAAGGAAAGTATGTTTGGAGATCACTTCGAAAATTAAATGAGAAGAATGTAAACAAGGTGAAACTGAATATATCTGGTTAGGACACAAATGAAGGAAGCCTTTGTTAGTAGTGCAAGAGAGGTAGGTGGATGTGCTAAAGTAGGAGTGAAAATGTTAAAAGATGGTGGAATGTAGCGGTGATGCAAGCGGTTAAAAATAAAAAAGAAGCGTGGCTGAATGTGCTAAAAGCTAATGATGAGGTTTTGAAGGAAAGGTGTATGGAAATAAATAAGGATAAGGAGGAAAAAAGGAAAACTAAAAAAAATTAAGTACGTAGGAGGAAAAAGATAGTAACTACTGATTGTTTTTGCGCCGACTCATTAGAAACAACAGGAAGCCTGGAAGGCAGAAGGATTCGAAAGGTTAAGAAAGAGAGAGTAAAGGAAATCTTCAAGAATTTGCCGGTTAGGTACATGGTACTTTCGTGACTTCTTAGAAATGGATGTGAGGAGATGCTGTGGAGCGGGAACACTCTCGAAAATCTCATTGACAATTTACCAGTAATTAAGAAGTGATAGTGAATATGTGTGGGTTTGATGGTGTAAGAAGAAATAATTATTTTGGGAATGAGGTAATTAGTAAGGAGAGAAGTAAATAGGTGGATTGAGATAGTTTATGTTTATCACAACTCATTCGGACATATCAGATGCAATTACTGAAGGATCAAGACATGGAAGGCGGAAGATTGTGATTGACCTGGATTTGGAAGTTGATGCTAACAATAAAGGCTTCTTCGATATGACAGGGAGCTATACTTCTGAGCTTGAGAGAAGAGAGCACTACATAGTACCCTATTTATAAGTGGTAAGGAGATGTAAAGGGAAATAAAATCCCCCCTGAATAGAGGTTAATTAGTTATAAGAGTTGACTGATAGAGCCACGAGACTCATGTTTCACCGGGTATTTATGAGTTTGAAAAGAGTGCGTCGATTACTGAGGGGGGAAAATCGGTGGATTGTTAGCAGAAATAAACCCAAACGGTTGCATTTTGGATGACGCGATAGAGGATGTATCGTGAGCATTCCCCAAACATTAGAAACCCACAATTATCATTATTAGAAACCAGAATGACGTTTATAGAGGACCAATGAAGAGTTATAGTTCAGAGTAAATTGCATTTTTTTCCATAGTTCATCTGGATCTGCAACTCAGAGCGAATAGCAGGAGCTTAAGCACAGAAAGTTCAACTAGAATAACGCGCAACAAAACAAAAGACAGCCGCCAATAAACCCACCCGCGAACAGCTAGGGATAAGAACATACTAGCGGCATATCTATACGTAGGACCAGCCATAGTAAATACCGGCTAGTATAGGAAAACCCTCTATATATACATAAACCTATATAATATACTATATATAAATATAATATTATCCATTTCAGCCTAATAGCTATTATAGCTACTATATAAAAACTTGTAAAAATAGAAAGGGGCTCATAGACATAAAGTATAAAAACTTATTGGGTCAAGTAATCTCATCGCTTTGGGAGCGCTACTTCCGACCCCATATATTATATATATAATATATATATAGTATTATCATGAAGTGTAAAAGAAGTACATCAGTCTCATTAGATAATTATAAAATAGTATATAAGTATAATATATAATATAAGTTACTTAACTTGTTTATAACTTTCCTAAACACATAGAAAATAAATATATATATATATAGTATATTATATTAATTTTAAAATATTATACAGGTAAAAGTAATATATATTCACTCTCTCGATGATAAGGATTGTGATGGGAATTTGAAGCTATATGCAAAAGTTATGTTTTATTTTGGCGAATAGTGAAAGCAGGGAAATATGTTAGGATAAGTTAGTAAAAGTGGAAGTCTGAAAATTGATTGGTTTATATTTTAATGACAGTGAAATTAATTAACATGGATAAATAAAATACATAATAATATAATTCAATACTACATAATAATAAGTAATAATAATATACTAATATGAATTCATTAATAATAATAAACATTAATAGTAAATAAAAATAATGCGTATGAGTGTGAAGAGTCAGTAGCCAAAAAGAGAATGGGGTGAATGTACGTCCTTGTAGCTTATATTATTGTTATATGGATGGAGGGAGGTGCACTTAAAGAATCTTTGTAGAAGAGCTTAGGGAGTTGTTAGATAGATACAAATGGAGCAAGAGAGTGAGGGGGTGGTGGCTGCTTCCTAAGATAGCTATTGGATACAGCAGGCCATTATTTGATTTCTTTGTTTTTGCGAATCTGCAAAGATTGGTTTATCCGATTGGAACAAGGCAGGCTGAAAAATTCCGATTGTATTAAACCAGTATGAGGGGTAGTCAATTTCTTAAAATTAGGAATACTAAAATCTATAGGTGGTTATTGGCTAATTTGTCGCTGCTAAAAGTTAAATGTATTTAGAACGGTAATGAAGTAACGCGGATTGGATGATCGGTCTTATTTTTTTTTCGAGGTACCAGTGTTTTGGACATTTCTAGTTGCTTTATTTCAACCTGTGAGTCAAGTAATTACCCGAATGAGGCAGAAGATGAACCACAATTGGACTACCAAAGATGATCTTGAAGTTGTAGGGAATAATTTAGGGATATATTCCTGACTGGCAATTCGTGACTTAACCACCAATGAAAAAGAAAACGAGACTGGAGGCTGCTGCCCTCACTATTGGTTGTTACAACCATACCTAGTAATGATGTATATGGACATAGTTACAAGGAATAACGGTGCAAACCAGTTGCTCGTGAATGGCCGTGTGCGACAATTATACAATTCTTCTTTTCTTTTTTCGGAGAAGATAACAAAACAGAGGATATCTATCCTCTTTTTCCTTTTGATGCCTTCAGAGTTCTATTTGAACTTCCGCACTCAGTATGTTCTCTTACCTTAGTTAAATGCTTAGTATATCACTCAAGAACATCCGATAAAAGTTTGATGGTTATATGTGAGAGTTAATAAGATAGCGAGCCTAATGACGAAGATATATAAATGTCGCCCGATGTGTATACATAGGATTTTTTCTATCTTTTCATTACTAGGACATATATCATCCTCGGTAGAGCCGGTCTCTAATGATGAGTTCAAGGTCAGGTACAATTATGAAGTTATTAACTGGAAAATGGTAGAAAAATGAATTCGAACGCACCTTGGGACTCTGATTTGGGTACTCTACTGCATATATGTTTGATACTTTGATACAAAGCAATTAGTTCGTTGACGTATTACATAACTAATAGATGTATCTAATGAAAATCTTTATGCATGTTCAAACAGAATATATTTGTGATATTATGATGAAATGAAATTAGTTTTTTGCTATTTTAGAAAGATGGAAAATCTTTATACACTATTCACAAACATATTTGTTATTACTATTAAAATCGAGTCGCGCTTAATGAAAAAAATCAATAAGAAAAAAGTCCGGTAGATCAGCGAGCCTCATGTGCCGGTCACCATTTTATGTTATAATACGACGAGCTTTCATTATCCCTTAGGGCTACTCTAATAGTGAGGGTCAGTCGTATAGTTGGCGGGGTCTTACCTCTCGTATTATAATTTGATTTCTCTTTTAGGACTATAGATTCATTCCGTTCATCCTAGCAAATTGCAAGTTTATACACCGACTGGTATACCACTTGCCAACTAATAACTAATCCAGCTGAATAACAAAGAATAATGATAATGAATGATATGAGAGATATAATAATAGACATAACGAATAAATAAGTAATATGTGATGAATCCTGTTATAATAAATAAGAAAAAAGAATATAAGAATAATAATAATAATAATAATAATAATAATAATAATAATAATAATAATAATAATAATAAAAATAATGTTTTGCAGGCAATTGAAAATCAGATACGCAATTTTGGTCAAACTCCATCACAGCTTTTAATGGAGCCTCACCCACCGAGATCATCTGCTATGCACTTGGTGAGTTATTTCCTTTTAAGATTTATTAATTTTTTTTAGGTGTACAGGAACTGCTACCGCACACCAGAATGCTTTTATACTGATTCCAAAAACTATATCAGGAGCAGCTCCTAGACAAAACGGAAAAAAAGTGCGGGATTGGCGATTTTATATCTTAAATAGCAGGTATTTAGTTCTCGGAGGGAAGCAAAGATTTTATCACTTCTAAAGTGAGATGATTCCGACAAGGTGTAAGGAAAACTATCATGAAAATTTATTGTGATTAAATCGGGAATGTACGTACACATGAGTGTCATAATGGCTTCACACTCACCAAAAATATGGTGAACTGAAGGAGGCTATTGTAGGCGGCAGAAGGATCAGAAAGGTGGATTGTCTACTCTTTTATGAATTTGTGTGGTCGATGTGAAAGCGACCCAAGACAAGACATGAAGTAGTTGACCAGTTCTTCAGGAACTGTTTGATGGTACATACGGTAGCGTGGCACCATGAGAGTCCTCAGTCCATCATGTCTGTTAGCATGTGAAGAATTCTTCTCGAAGACGAGAGTTACAATCGGAAGTAGGGAGATGACCTTGTAGAATGCCTTTAGGAAGGTACTTCCTACCTATCACTGTGTGAGTAGCAAAGTGGTGAGCTGCTGTATTGTCCTGTTTATTTACTGCAATAACCACGTGGAAGGGGTCCCACCAGGTCTTGGTCTTTTTTTTCTCACATGTAAGAGACATAAAAACCTCTGAATGTCAGACACCAGTTATTTTTATTTTGTAGAACGGTCTTACAAGACGAGAAGAGCCTTTTTGAAATCGCCGAAGATAGTAAATGAATCCTGTTCTCTTCCGTATTCATTTTCATCAACTCGACCGTGAATATGGATGACTGGGGGTAGGATGGGAAATAGTGAATTCCGGAAATATTATCTCACCTTGAACATGCTGGATCAGTTCCGGTATTCACTGACTGTTCTAAGAAAAAGGACGGAGTTGGAGCATCTGCTGTGTTTTCCGACCATACCTTGTCACATACCGTGAATTGCTCGTCAATATTCATTGTCGAGTTCTGGCAATTCCTCGAATCCTGACTCTCTGTACGGATGAAACATTTATTATTTTCTCGAAATCCAAAAGTGTATTTCTGGCACTTCAAAACAGATCGACTCGAAACCCTATGGTTTCTGTTATACAAAAATTCCTCTTAGGGTTCCATGCGCGGAAGAAGGTAGTTCACTTTTGCTGGGTTCCATCCCATTTCAACATTTCGAGAATTATAACTGAAAATAAAGCAGCTAACCAGCCTGAAACATTTAAGACGTTAAGTAGGTCCTACCTTCCTCGAAGTGTACAAAGGGGATGCATTCCTGCCAAAGACTACTACTACCACATTCGACAGAGTTTTATTACATGTGGCCGGACTGTTGAAGTGGAGGGTGGACACTTGTGCTGCTAAGCTGCGAAGTGTTAAGCCCTTTGTCAGACCGTGGCAAGTTTCTTGCCGCCTTAGTTGCCACAAGGAGGTGACCTTAACGCGTCTCTTAATTGAACATATCAACTTACTTCACAGCTACCACATGTCAAGGGAGAACCCCCGACCTGTTCATTTTGTCGCTCCGACGCTCCCCTTTTCGTTCATCATATTCTCGTTGGTTGCACTGCCTTGACGGCTTCAAGACAAAGATACTTCCCAGAAGTCTGTAATATCCACTTCGGAAACCGTCTTTCATGCATAAACCGCCCTTTCGAAGCGACGCTAATTTTCCCTCTTTACTTGAACTGCATCTGACGTTTAAGATTTAATTTTTCTTGCCTGTTTGCTTTTTTGTTTTGTCTAGGTGTTGTCCCTGGAGTTGGATTCCCAACCCAGTATTGTCGCATTCCAGTGAGCAATGTCAATATCTGTACAGCTACCCAATGGAATAATAATTATTATTATTATTATTATTATTATTATTATTATTATTATTATTATTATTATTATTATTATTATTATTATTATTATTATTATTATTATTATACAGTTGGACAATCTTAGTTGCGTGTTAGGTGTGAGAAGAATTGATAAAATGAGAAATGAACGTATTAGAGAGTTATGTGGTGTGAAGAAAGGGATAAATGAGAGAATAAATGAAAGTACGTTGAGATGGTTTGGTCATGTGGAAAGGATGGAAATAGTCGGTTGGTTTAAGCGGATGTATAGTGGTGAATAGAGACCGAAGCAACCGACTTGGGAGACCGAAAGAAAAAGTGGATTGAGTCAGTTAAAGGAATGCCTGGAGGAGGAGAAATGTTGAGTTTGGCAGATGCGAGAAGAAAGGTGCATAATAGAAGTGAATGGCGGGATTTTGTGAGGGAGTATGGTTGTTGCGCCCACCTGGGTTCAAGGTATTGGAACCCGACACTGACGAGATGCTATAGTGAGGGTTCCGTGCGCATGTCTCGTGAAGCTCTAGGTGGATTTCTGACTGCGACGAGTTCCACTATAGGTATATAAAGGTAGCGGTAAGGCTGGGCTTTCTTTTTGACTTGTGTCATATTTTTTCTACTATTTTCTGTTTCCGGTGCATCACGCACCTTACCCCCCCGGTCTTGGGGAAAGTAGCGTAGAGAAGAATTGCTCATCCAAATGAATAAGGAAGGTAAATAATAATAATAATAATAATAATAATAATAATAATAATAATAATAATAATAATAATAATAATAATAATAATAATAATAATAATTAATAATAATAATAATATAGTAATATTATTAATACTTATTTATATAGCGTTTTTGAGTATACTTGTAAATGGCAATATAGTAATAGTATTAGTACTTATTATTATTATTATTATTATTATTATTATTATTATTATTATTATTATTATTATTATTATTATTTAATCCGAAATAAGTTATTTATTTTTTGTTCCCATGTTATTTCATTGTTTGTTGTTTTAATTATTCGATTGCAGTCACCCCTTATGTTTTCTGGTGTATGTGAAGACGTCTGTATGGTGATGAAGTTTGTCAGCAACTCTCCAGTTTGTCATATTTCGGCCAATACTTACCCTCAGTTACCTCTTCCTTCAGTTGTCACAATTACTGTTAATCATCAGTTTGCAATCAACAGATGGAATTCGAATTACTCTGGTAATTATTTGAGAGTTTTTGAGATGTTTTTGTGTTAATGAGATAGACCAGTAAAATCTCATGTATTTTTTTTTATTTCATTATTAGTAAATGTACAGAGCCCAAGCTATGCAGAAGGCGTCCAGTCTCCGTCCAATCTTCTCCCGCTTTTCATGGATCCAGTCTTACGTATGTATATATTTCCCCTCAATTATATTTTATCTAAGGTAGTTTTTTACTCTGCATTTTGCTAAGAAACTTTAATTTAAACATGGGAAAATATAATTATTAAAACTTCATAACGCTAGAAAGTAGAGGCCTTTATTACAACGATGTCTCTTGAATTGACTGTCTCTAGGAACCTAATTCAGCGTTGAAAAAGGACTATGATATCTCATATTATATTTTTGAAAAGAGTATATATTGAAAGTATAATTTTCAGTAGTACTATTTTTAAAAAATTTCTGATTTTCATTGTTTAGGAAATGAAAGCTTTGCGCGAGACTCTATGGAAAGCTTTCGATAGAGTCAGCACAAGGCATTGAATTTTAAATTTTCTTTTTTGCCCATTGACACATTTTTCTTTAACTTTATCTATGGTTTCCTTGTTGCTCACTCTATAGCAGCTGTTGTAGAAGGCCATCGTTCGTCTTTTATATCTATCAATAGTCTTCAGGATTCTCTTCCTCTCCTACTCTCTTTTTTTCTACCTTTCATTATTGACCTTTTATCTGTCATCCATAATGTAACCATCATTTTGCTGAACCATTTACTCTTCATTACTGTTTTCATCTTGAAAGCATTCCACACAACTGATCTTACTGATGCTAGGGGATAATCATGGAACAACTTTTTCTTGCATTTCTAATTGGGGCTTAGAAAACATAGTTGTTTTCAATGTCCCAAAACCTTAATTGTTTCATATATCTACTAGACATAATCTTCCACAAAATTACAGCATTTTCATAGGAAAAATGCAACTGAGGCGTTGCTCTGTCGTTAATATTCCTGGTGTTTCTTTTTCTCGTGATATTTCACAGAAGGACCACATCGTTCCTCTCATTAAACAAACTTCACATTCACTCTAAATGTTTATTCTGTGTCAGGCTGTTTCACTTGTATGCCGTTCATCACATACCTACTATGTTTCCGCTCATACAGCTCTAATATGTCTTGATTCATGTCCAGAGAGCCGAACTACTGTAACCCAAGTGACACCAACAGTTCAAAGCCTGATGGTGGGTTGAGTGCAGCAGCGGCTTTTCCTGACCATGTGTTCTCTCATTCTCTTCGCTACTTAGCTCCAAAATTTTCGTTTATGCTGATTCAGGGAGTGCCTTGGTCTCCATCGTGGATCTATACCCGAAGAGCTCTTTGCTTCTAATATTACAGATATTCTTACAGCTTCTTCTTTCGGCAAGAAAATCTGTGCGTTTTAGCTGGTTACCTCCTATGTCAACATTCTAGTTAATGAAAAAGCAAAAATGCATCTTTATTCCCGTGCACTGCTTCTGCTTACCTCCAACTGTTTTTACGACTGGCGTATATTCTTGATGGAGACTTTACTCCCTCACTGGTCCGAGGTTTTCACCAACGTTGGCAGTCTCATTTTGGTCGTCACCGTCATCACTCTCCTTTTACTATTCTTAAAATGGTCTTTAATAACTATTTTCCTGAAATGTAGTGGCACACCTCCTCTTCCTCCTCCTCCTTGTGAAGAACTGGTCAGCTTCGTCTTTCCACACAGTCTCATCCTTTCTTTATCCATTTCTCTGCCTCAAGACCTACTCGCAATGCTCATTACTACATCTACTCTACTGGTAAAGCTGAAACACTTCTTTATTATATTTTTTTTCAGTTCATTTGATTAACTCATTTTCAAACACCCTGTACCGTAACATGTCTGCCTTTGATTTGAATATGTAGTCTGTTTTTGCCTAACTCGGATCAATTGTATTTATATCTCTCTGGCCTTTTTTCACCAGACCAAATTATATATATATATATATTATATATATATATATAATATTATATAGTTATATATATATATATATATATAAATATATATATATCATATATATATATATATATATATATACTATATATATATATATATATTCTATATCGTATATATATATATATACTCTCTCTCTATTTTTTCTATAAAAATATATATATATATATATATATATATATATATATATATATATATAATATATATATATATATATATATATATATATATATAGATATAATATATAGTATATATATATAAATATATATATATATATATATAATATTATATATATATATATATATTCCACCCTTTTTTCCCCAAGACTGAGGGTAAGGCGCAGCGCATGACATGCACTGGAAGCAGAAAAGTAGTAGAAGAAAATGATATAAGTCAAAAGAAAGCCCAGCTTACCTTCCCCCTCCAACTATTAGTGAGAACGTTCTTTCCAGGGTGCAGAAAATCCACATATAGGTCTTCACGGGGACCGGCGACGGACCCTCAGCTATGGCGATATCATCAGTGTATGGTTCATCCCCCCCTGTGCCCAGGTGGGCCACAACCATACCCCCGCACAAAACTCCGCCATTCTTCCCTATTTATGCACCTTTATTCTCGCCTCTTGCCAAAAACATCTTTATTCTCTCCTCCAGACATTCCGTTAGCTGACTCAATCCACTTTTTTTTCGGTCTTCCAGCCGGTCGTTCCCAACACACTCACCACTATACATGCCCCTAACACCAACGGACTATCATTCATCCTTTCCCATTATGACCAAACCATCTCAACGTACTTTCATTTATTTTCGCGATTACCCCTTTCTTCACCTCACATAACTCTCTAAATACGTTCATTTCTTCATTTTATCAATTCCTTCTCACACCAAACACTGCCCCTAAAATGGTCCACCTGCAACACGGTTGAAGACCTTAGATCGTAATCATCCCTTGTGATCATATATATCATAGTTTTTCGAGTTACCTTATACGATTAACACAAGTAAAACAACATACCCTCATGTTTAAATCCTAGCGCAACTCAAGACTTAGTCCCCTTTACATCCACCAACGATTTAAGCGCACAAGCCACCTTCTGCCATTCACAATTTTCCCACTACACTCTGCATCAGCCGTTTTCAGTTTTCATCCAACATATTATCCTAAATATTTAAACTCAGACACTTGTTCCAGCTGCTCACCATTCTAACATAACTTCCACACCGAGTTACTGTCCTCACTCACAACCATAACCTTCCCTCTCCTAATCTACGTTTACTTTCAAAACCCCTCCCTTTACACACACACCTAAAAAAATCTCTCTACCAATCCTCTCAACTTCTCTTCAGATCCACCACCACAAAAACCAAATCATCGCATATAATAGGTAGGGCAACCCTCTACTCACCTCCATTCTCAATCATTCTAACACCAATTTCCTGCCACCCCATCTTTAATTCTTTCATAATTCCAACCATATGTACAAATTGGAATAAACCATGGAGACATAAACACATTCCCTGCCTCACTCCCGCTATTAATTATTAAACCAATCACTTTGAACTCCAATTATTCTTATACAGGCTTCACTATCGTCATAGATACTTTTGATTTCATTCAGAAGCCTTACCCCAACACCATATATTTCACTACCACCTGCCATAGAGCTTTCCCTTATTATAATCCTATGATACGCCCGTGTGGCAAAATCCATAAATACCTAAAATACAATTACTCTTCTTCTCCCCTCATTTCTCAATCATTTGTAATTTCAATGTAAAAGATTTGATTTACACACATCTCTACCACTCCTAAAACGTACCTTGTTCTTCATCAATCAGTCCTTCAGCACTCGACGCACACTTTCGAACTAAAATCACCAGCATATAGTATATATATATATATATAATAATATTATACTATATATAATATATATATATATTATATATATATTATATATATAATATATAGATATATATATTTATATATATATATATATATATATATATAGTATATATATATATAATATATATACAGTATAAATCATTCACTACCTCTTTTCCTCAGATTAGGGTAAGGGCGCGCAGTCATACACCGAAACAGAAAGTAGAAAAAAGAAACATGAATGTAGGTCAAAAGAAAGCCCTCCCCCTGACCGTCCCCTCCATGTCTCTTGAGTGATGAGCTCGCGCATTCAAAAAAACCACCCTTTAGGCTTCTCGAGAACTCGATGAACTCTCACTGTGGTATTTCATCAATGTAGGGTTCATCCCTTGGACCAGGATGCCCACAACAATACCCCACAAAATCCAGCCATTCACTCCTATTATGCACCTTTCATCTCGCCTCTGCCAAACTCACATTCCCTTCCTTCAGACATTCCTTTAACTGATTTATTTCTCTTTTTCTTCGGTCTTGTAGCCTATCCATTCCCACAACACTCGCCGCTATTCATCCGCTTAACCAACCGACTATTATCCATCCTTTTCATTTGACCAAACCATCTTAACACACTCTTGTTAATCCTCTCATTTACGCCTTTCACACCGCACAACTCCTCTAGTTAAGTCACCCATTGAAAGAATTCAATCTACGTGGGCTTGAGGTTGTACTTCAATTATTAGGGCAGGATTATTCCATTGACTCATTGTCATCACATGACTCTTCTATGAAAACATCTCTCAGCCTTGGTCTGGATGGGTCTCTTGTCTCTACGGACCATTTACATATTGGTTCATCAGTCATTGAATCTGAAGCGGAGCGGCAGGAGTTGCAAACTTTGGCGGACCCGTTGGATGTGGAATAGTCTGTAGTTACACCCTTCGACGTGCCCGGAGGGGTAAAGCCGGTTACACCATTCCTGAGAGTCAAATATTGGATCTTCCCCCAGTAAAATTAATTACTCCTCCTGCCCCTCTTGAGTGGGCAACGCAAGCTTGTTCAACGCCGAAGACCCTTTTGTCTTATCATGGGATTCATACATAGGTCCAAGCAGCCGCTACGGTTGGGAACTTTTATGAGTTCTCAGTCCTTGAACACACCATTGGCATTGTCCTCTCTAGATCTAGATGAGGCAACAGTCCTTCCATCCACTGCCAGTAAATTGCTTGAAGCAAACAAATTACTGGATACTGTTCCTTCAAGGGCCCTTAGTTCTATTGATGTGGACATTATCCCTCGCGTACTCCTCTCATAGACCAATGAGGTACAGAACGGTTGCCTGGAATTCATGGGGACTTCTTTCTTTCCTCACCAGCTGTACACGTCGTTTTGTCTATTGTTCATGACTTGCCCATACCGCCGTTATATACTGTCCTTCATTAAGATCTTTACTTGCAATCTGCCTTTTTGCCTGAACATAGCATGGACCATCACAAAAGTATTGAAACTATCGTTACCGCTCGTCCAAATGAATAAATTAATTTGATCATCCAGAATGTCTAAATTCTTGAAGTGAAATTGCTATGGTTATTACCCATATTTTGAATAGCTTACTATTCTTATAAATGCATAAACGCCAGAATGCATCTGTCTACAGGATTATGGCTATGCGGACGAGATTTTCTTCTTCCGTCCAAGTACCAATCTCAACTGAAATCCTTTCACCGTGGTGCCAGTGACCGAGAGAGAGTGAAAATCCTTGCTCATAAACAAGTCTCATATCTCTCTTCATCTAACTACATCCTTGCATGCCGTGGCAACTCTCCTCCATTCCCTTAATACCTACACAGTTTGTTCCCTTTACTTGACTCCCACTTGTAGCTATACTGCAAGCGACCTAAATATCTCTTGAAACAGCTGCCCACCCTAGTAATTGTTTTAAGGGACTTTACTTTCAGATACCCATTATGGGGAGACAGTCACTTCCCCAAATGCCAACGTTCTTATTGACCTGCTGTCCCCCTTTTCTCTGGGTTGTCTCAACACGGGCCTTCTCACGTATGAACGCCTAGATACCAATTCCTCATCCTACATTGATGTGTCCTTATGCCCCATATCTGTGATAGATTGTTTTCAGTGGTTCTGACTTCAATCGCCTATGCGGGAGCGCCCACTACCCGATTTTTCTGGAGGTAACTGCATCGTCTCCAACACCTACTCAAAGCTCAAAATAACAGTATGATCGAGCTGATATGCTCTCTTTCCAGTCAGCAACAGCTGTTTCTGGTTACCCAGGCGAAAGGATATTCCCTGCCATTGAGGATGCCTTCAGCTACTCTTTCTTCACAATCCTCAGGACAATAGAGGTTCAAATTCCTCTATCTTCTGCCAGCCGCAGAGTAGCCAATCCATGGCCCCAGGAACATTCGTAGACAAACCTTTAAAAGAGAAAGCTATTCTCATATATTAAGAAACACCCTACCGTCAATAACCGAATCATTTATAAGACTGCAACTGCTAGATCTCGATACATAAACCGTCGCACACGTAAGCCGTACTTTAGGACTTGTGTGTCCAGTGTTAACCGAGAATCCCCTATTCTCGGTATGGAACGTTGTGAAGCGATTCTCCAAGCTTTTTAATGGCTTTCCTCTCATCACTTTTCAATCAAGTCCAGCCACTTCTGACATTCTCCACCCCCGACGCCTGCTGAGGAGGCTTTTGGCTAGTTTTGCAACTTACCCTAGTGTTTCTTAGTACACAGAGACATTTAAAAAAATCCGTGACTCTGCTCCACTTTTATACAGACTTCTCCACGAAACAAGTGGATGATGTTCTTTATAACCGCCTTTTCACCTAACTTGAAATTACTACGGCTCTCTCAGAATGTAAAGATGGGACCCTCGGTACAGACGGCGTCTCCAATTGTCGCAGTTCATTGCCCGACTGCTTACTGACACATCCATCCGAGTTCGCCGTTCTGCTGTTTTATCCAGACCCTTTGAGCTGGACGAGGGGGTTCTCCAGGGTAGCGTCCTCAGCGTCTACTTTTTGCTATAGCTTTTAATGACAGTAAGTTTCATTTCCGACCCTGTCAAACGCTTTCTGTATGTGGATGACTTAACTCTTTACTCCAGTTGGAAATTAATAAAATCATTTCATGGGGTAATTCACATGGACTTTGTTTCTCTCCATTCAAAACGAGGCCTATGTTGTTTAGGGGGGAGGGTTGAGAGGGATTATCATCCCATAACCGAACCCGAGCTGAGCTTTATTATATGGAACAACCCATTCCTTTAGTATCTCAAATTAAATTCCTTTTGGACGATCGACTTTCCTATGCACCACATATCACACACCTGAAGGCTGAATGTTATAAACCGCTTGGCCTTCTGCGTCACCTCTCGACAAAGATTTGGTAAGCTGATCAGCCCCTTTTGCGTCTCAACACTGCCCTCGTCTTGTCTAAACTAGACCACGGGAGTGTCGTGTATGGACAGTCTTCAACTACTTTGCTTCGCACGCTCGATCCTGTTCAAAATGTTGACCTTCGACTTGCGACCGGTGCATTCCGTTCCTCAACGAAAGAGTAGAAGTGGTGGCCAACGTGATTCTCTCTCTCTCTCTCTCTCTCTCTCTCTCTCTCTCCTCTCTTCTCCTTCTCTCTCTCTTCTCTTCTCTCTCTCTCTCTCTCTCAAACTCTCTCTCTCTTCTCGCTCTCTCTCTCTCTCTCTCTCTCTCTCTCTCTCTCTCTCTCTCTCTCTCTCTCTCTCTCTCTCTCTCTCTCTCTCTCTCTCTCTCTCTCTCTCTCTCTCCTCTCTCTCTCTCTCTCTCTCTCTCTCTCTCCTCTCTCTGCTCTCTCTCGTCTCTCTCTCTCTCCTCTCTCTCTCTCTCTCTCTCTCTCTCTCTCTCTCTCGCTCTCTCTTCTCTCTCTCTCTCTCTCTCGTCGCTCTCTCTCTCTTCTCTCTCTCTCTCTCTCTCTCTCTCTCTCTCTCTGTCTCTCTCTGCTCTCTCCTCTCTTCTCTCTCTCTCTCTTCTCTTCTTCTCTCTCTTCGCTCTCTCTCTTCGCTCTCTCTCTCCTCTCTCTCTCTCTCTCTCTCTCTCTCTCTCTCTCTCTCTCTCTCTCCTCTCTCTCCTCTCTCTCTCTCTCTCTCTCTCTCTCTCTCTCTCTCTCTCTCTCTCTCTCTCTGCTCTCTTCTCTCTCTCTCTCTCTCTCTCTTCTCTCTCTCTCTCTCTCTCTCTCTCTCTCTCTCGTCTCTCTCTCTCTCTTCTCTTCTCTTCTCTCTCTCTCTCTCGGATATTTGGCCAGGCCTCCCCCCACAACAAATTGCACAAGTATTTCTAGTTGAGTCACCGACATTTCACAGTACATCTCTCTTTCCTTTACTGAAATAGGAGTTTTCCATAACAGTATGAAAGTCCATCATCTATTGGTTTCCTAATGTCTTTATTAAACCAGTCTGGCAGCTTCTTCCGTGGGTGCGAGATTGTGCCTGTGCATATATATATATATATATATATATATATATACTATATATATATATATATATATATATATAATTATATTATATATATATTATTAATATATATATATATAATAATATATCATACCGTATATATATATATATTATATATATATATATATAATATATATATATTATAGTATATATATATATATAATATATATATATTATTAATATATAAATATATATATATATACTATATATATATATATATATTAATATATATATAATTTGAAAGGGCGTTAGTTCATGTCCTTGAATAACCACCTTCAATTGAAGATTATGAGATGGATGAAGAGATTGAGCGTTGTCACGATAAAGTGCGTTTCTTCCCTGGAGCTGCCTTAGGATTTCGTCGGGTGAGCAGCAGCCTCTGCCCCAGACTCCACCAGAAACTCCCCCCCAGTGACAATGCCGCGAGCACACTCCGCTCTCCGGACCTGGAAGGACGTCGGGTAGTAGCTTGTAGCTGTCAGGTGAGAGCAGGTGTGCACACATTAAGGTCACTGAGAAAGGCTTTGACCACTCTGTACTCTTACTGGCAGTTGGTCCGCAGTCTGCAGAAGCTTGTTGAAGTACGTACCAGGCGGCCACAGGGTGACCCGAACAGAGAGCGCGCCTAGGAAGAAGAAACTTGATTTGATGGATGTTCGGTGATTTGATGGCTGGTGTTCACAATCACAGTTGGTGGGTGTTCATGGTCACTTCAGAGTGGTCACCAATTGGAAGGGGTTTATGTTCTGTCTTAAATAACCACCTTCAATTGAAGATTATGAGATGGATGAAGAGAGTGAGCGTTGTCACGATAAAGTGGCGTGTCTTCCCGGAGGCTGCTTATGAGTCATCTGAGGCTAACAGCCTCCTGCCCCAGACGCCACATATATAATATATATTATATATATAATATATATATATATATATAATATATATATATATAATATATATACTATATATATATATATATATATATATATAATTATAACTACTATTATATATATATATATATAATATAATATATATGATATACGTATATGTATATTCTCTCACCTCTCACTCACCTTCACCTTATATTATATATATATATATTATATATATATATATATATATATAATATATATATATTATATATATATATATATATACTATATATATATATATATATATATATATATTATATATATATATATATATATATATATATATATATATATATATATATATATATATATATATATATATAGAACAAGGAAACTCTAGTGCTATTAGTGGAGCGCAGCAGCAGAAACGTCATCTTGGTGACAATTTTAGTCAGAAAGTGAAAATGAAAAGTAATTGTTTCGTAACAACTGTGGACTCGCGTTTTATAATAGCATGTGGATTTTGGGATAACAGTTTTCGAGTGTTTTCAACAGAAACAGGTTTGCTTTATTTTTCAGAGATTACATTTGAAAATATTCCATTGTCATTTTGTACGGTCTACTAATTATAGTTAAAATTCCAGCAAAAATTATTCAGATCGTCTTTGGTCATTATGGTGTTGTTACATGTTTGAGTCGCAGTGAATGCAACATAACAAGTGATTGCTACGTTGCTTCTGGCTCAAAAGATTGTACCATTCTATTGTGGCATTGGAATGCGAGAAGTCAGGTAATTTAAAAAATTTCCCTTAGGTTTTTGAATTCGGTCTATAAAGTTTAACAAACATTTGTTTATAAGCTGTCTTTAGAAGAAAGTTAATGGTCTTTCTGAATAATTTAGATGATTATGGGTGAGGGTGACACACCCACTCCGAGAGCAACTCTAACTGGTCATGAAACTGAAGTCACATCAGTTGTTATATCAGCAGAACTGGGCTTGGTTGTTTCGGGATCAAAAGGTGCGTTAACTTGTAATTATTTGTTTTATATTATTTCTTTCTCTTTACGTTAATATATTATTTGATATTTTATATTATATTGTCATAGACGGACCTGTTTTAATTCACACAACGTCGGGAGATCTTCTTCGTTCTCTAGATCCTCCTGAAGGATTTCTGTCTCCAGATAACTCACCTTAACGCTAACTCCATAGCAAATCTCACACCTGAACAAAACAAACGAATTTCATTCTACCAAGAATACACACTCACTACGCATCTTAGACAATCAGAGCAACGTTCTAACGAACTATCGATAGATCAAAACACTATCAGAGCACAACCCACAACACACAGCGAGACCTCGACATGGCTAAATCACTTACAAACAGATAGAAACGGACACACGCTATCAACCATGACCGGAAAAAAACCTCGACAATCTCCAAATGATAACCTCCAGGTAAGAAATTTTAAAGGTGTGCAAAAAATCTTCTGCTTGTAACAGTAAATATATAATAATAGTTTTAATAAGGCAATAGATTGAAATGTGCATTTAAATTCTTGTCATTTTTTTCTTTATCTAAATAACTTTAAAGAGAGAGAATTTCTTTATTCTTCGTTGTAGAGATTGACAGTGTGTTTAGAGTGGCGATTCTGCATCTCATTGTTTAGTTATTTACGGTGTTTAGGATATACCCGTAATTATGAAGTTGAATATTGTAAAATTTAATTATTATTTACTAATCTGCTAATTTAAAAATAGAAAGTTTTTGTACTCAACATTTCGTGATCACAAAACCCCAAAAATAATCACTCTCAATCCACACAATCACGAGACACACACCAATCAACACCAAAATTCAGCAAAAAACACAACAACACCTCGAGCACAGCAAGGAAAAGACAATCCTGCCTCTCAACATAGCTACTCAGCACATTATAGCTCCACAACCAAAACACACAAGCGAAAATCGAAAAACTTACCTAACATTCAAATCGACAGAACCACCACCACACTACCACAACTTCATCACGAATCCTCGCGACACCAACAACACCAATCATCACCCTAGCCCAATAATAACACCCACACACCCCTACAAAGCCATAAAACCAACATACCAAACAAACTCAAACAAAAACCACAACTACACATCACCCCACACACTAACAAACTAAAAAACCACCCAACACAAATACCACATACCAAACATATAAACAAACTCCGCTTTCTTATATATATAAATATTATATATATATAATATATATATAATATATATACTATATATATATATAAATTATATATTATATAATAAAAAAAAAACTTACCTTATAAGTGCTTATCCCTATGCAGGGGTAAACGGGGACCACAGAAATCGAACTTTAAGCCGCATCCAACGCGCCACCAAGTGTTAGCAGCAGTCAAGTTTTATTCTTGCCCCAGTAGATAAACCAACGTTACGCGGGGATTGAACACCCTCCTTGCGTGAGAGAGGCGGAGACTCAACTCCTGCGCCACGAGGCGTTATATATATATATATATATATATATATTATAATATATATACCAATTATATTATAATATATATATATTATATATAATATATATATATGTATATATATTATATATATATATATATATTATATATATATATTATATATATAATATATTATATATTATATATATATATATATATTTTATAATTATATTATATTATTTATTATTTTTATTATTTATATTAAATTATTATTATTATTATTATTTTAATTATTATTATTATTTATTATTATTATTATTATATTATTATATATTATTATTATTTTTTATTATTATTATTAATTATTATTATTATTATTATTAATTATTATTATTATTATTATTATTGATTCATTTTATTATCTTCTTCTTCCTCTCCAAGACTGGGATGTAAGTGCGCGCATGGCATCGGAAAAGAAAAGTGTTTAGTAGAGAAATATGACACAAGTCGATAAAGAAAAGCACAAGCTAACCGCCCCCTCTAGACTATTGTGAGAACTTGTTCGCAGTCAGAAAATCCACACTAGAGTTATCACGGGACCGCGACGGACCCTTACTATCGGCATATCGTCAAGTGTAGGGTCATATCCGGGCCCTTTGGGCCAAAACCCATACCCCTCAAAAAACCCCTCCATCACTCGCATATTATGCACCTTTATTTCATCGCCTCTGTCCTAACTCACACTTCTCTCCTTCAGACATTCGTTTCCTGACTCAATCCACTTTTTCTTGGTCTCCGCGGGTCGGATTCCCAACACATCACCACTATACATCCGCTTAACAACCGACTATCATTCATCCTTTCCATATGACCAAACCATCTCAACATACTATTCATTATATCTTCATTTACCCCTTCACAACCACATACTCTAATACGTTCATTCCTCATTTAATTAATTCTCTGTTCACACCTAAACACGCCTCGTAGATGATCCATCTGCAACACATTGAACTTTAGATCTATACTCTTATTCTAGACACCTAGTCTCACTGCTATTCATTAACACAGGTAACAACTTACCCTCATGTAAGACCCTAGCGCACTCAAGACTTAGTCCCTTTACATCCACCATCGATTTAATTGCACCAGCACACCTTCCTGCCATTCAAACTTTACCTCTACACCTGATATCGTTCCCTTTTCATACAACATATATCCTAAAATTAAACTGAGCACTCTGTTCAGTGTCACCATCTAGCATAATTCCACACCGAGGACTGTCCTATTACACAAACCTTACTCTTATCTACGTTTACTTTCAAACCCCTCCTTTTACACACCCTGCCAAATTGATTCTTATTACGGTGTTATGCTCTTTGTATACAATCTAGAGCATGGCATAGTGATTAAAACCCCTACTAGGGGGACTTTGTGCATCCCTCCGGCCCCGGCACTATTATTGCATTTGTTGTGCATTTGTGCATTTGCCACATATGTAATCTTTTAGTCTTGACCCCTTCTCCTCATTTTTCATATTAATTTTGTTTTTTCAACCACTTCCTCCACCACAGTTTCTTTTTTTTCCAGAGGTGTCTATAAAAGCCGATGACATCCTTCCTTATAGGAAGGGCACCTGGTGTCATCTGTATTGAAGGGGTGTCAACCGCATCACACCTTCGTGATTCGATACACACGACCTAGTACCAGGTTTGGATCTTTTTTCCTCACCTCTCTGGAACATCTTACTATGAGATCCCAGCGCTTAGCTAGGTCTTCCGGGCACAGACCTCATGGGCTCGACACATGAGGGGGCCTTTGATTTTATTAATACCATGTTAAAAACCTTATTCCTCTAGGAAATTTTAATCGGGTTTAACATACGAACCGCACCGATTAATGGACTTGCTCTTCTGAATTGCACTTCGAATAAATATCGCGATTCCCTCTACTTCACCTGGAAGGCCTCTGTCTATCCCCAGCAATCAGTCACCTGGCACGCCCTTGACATCCGAAGTGCCCAAACGGTCGGAGCAACCCCAAAAAGGTACCCCCCCCCCTCTTAGTCGTTCTCAGTTGTTTACTCCATATGCTCCTTCCCCTCTGGGACTGCCAGCTGACACAGACATCCGATATGTTACTTATGCGATCACACCACCCCAAAGGTCCTTACTGAGCAAGAACTCATCATTCAGCAGAATGCCACTTGAAAAAGCCTTAGGAGTTAATGAGGAATGGGTCCGTTCTCGTTCAAGCTACTGCCCGGGATCAAAGTTCTATCTTGTCATCCTTAACTTCTTTCGGAAACACCCTCTTATTCCCCTCCTGAGAAATAAGAAACAACATCCAAAGGCGATGATTACTCATTTTGACAGAATTTTACGAAGTAGTGTATCATGCTAAAAACTTAAGCGAAAAGGTTTCAGTTACTAACGTTACCAGATTTCTTCCACTCGGGCTTCTGACCCCCAATCTCGTTTACTGCTGACTTTAACCAACCCCTTTTCAACCTACTAGTGATAAATGTGATATACAAGCTTAACAGTGTTCGTACGTTTATTTCCGACTCAGTCGTTGCTTTAAATGCCAGTAGTTTAGTTCACTAGATGAGTTCACTAAGCTCACGTAAGAGGCCTGTGTCTTTGTGCCCTGATCTGTCTCCCACCATCATTCCAACTCCATACTGAAAAAGATGTCCCTAAACAGAACAAAGATTAAGCACAGGCTAAGATTTATCGCTAAAATTATAAAACATGAGATTTCTAAAGGGAACACACCCCCCAATATTAAAATGCAGCTGAGAATAACATCTCATAAGTCTATTCACTGAGACAAAACATTGCATCAATAGATTGCTACCCAAGCACCCAGCTGCGAACAACCACCAAACCAATCTTGATAGCTTGCAGGATTATTCAGCTCTTCTGAAATATTTCTTATAACTCATCAGAATTTCTTATCTCAGCACTTCCTAAAGGATTCTATGCCTTAGTGGATGAATATTATAGTTCCCAAATAGAGCTTGATTTGACGACCCACTTTTTTTTCTAATGCTTCCTACCCTTCGAGGGAGGTGAATGGAAGACCGTTCAACGTGAAACCCTGGTTGCTCTTCCGACGACCAGCCAAGCCCACAAAATAACATGGACTTGGTTGAACTCAACTTACTTTGAATTCATGACGAAGTTCCTCCACCAAATACCACTGAAAACTCCGCCAAACCCGGTCGTATAACCAAAATCTCCGTTGTATGACAATTCCTTACCACCAGGATTTATTGCTCTTCCTCGTCGGAACCCACCTCTCAGCATTTCCTCCTCATCTATATCCACCTCCAATATTATCCCTAGCCACATTGAGACAATTGTCTCAAAAAAACTATCCTCATAATATTCATAAAAACATAGCTGGCCACCTTCCTTCAATGGAATTGTCGTCGCTACTACTATTATTTTAAAGAACTGTTCAACTAATTAACATATGTACACCAAAGTGCATATTTTTGCAGTAAGTTAAACTGTTATCGTCCCTTTCAACCTTTGGAATAAAAATCGCCGTTAACTTCTATAGAAAGATGTGCCAATGATAGAGAAAGCGCATAAATTCTCATTCATAAGTCTATCCCCTATTCTCCAGTTTCTCTTCGAACTAGACTTCATGCAGTGACAGCACGTATCCATTTGTCCATTGATATTGCTTTCTGTTCGATCTACTTGTTGATCTCCTAACCCCCTTTTCCCTGGGATGATTTACCACAACACTCCCTACATACGAACGTTTAGATACACACACTTTTTCCTGTATAAATATTTCCTTTTGCTCCCATTCTGTTGTGGATCGCTTCACCTTGTTCCGCTTTGATTACTTATACGGCAGTGACCATTACCCAATAGCCCTAAATGAACTTGCACCGAGCCCAGTGTTAAAGCTCAATTCCAGCTGGCGTTATGACCGAACGGAGTGAGCTCCTTTTCATCAGGCTACAGCTATCCCATTCTCTCTCCTTTCAATAAGCGGTTTCCGCCTGTTGATGATGCCTTTAACTTCCTCCAGCAAATTATCATCACAGAGCGAAGCTTGCATCCCGCGATCTTCCGAGGTAGGCTTTCGGCAACCCCTTGTTGGTCTCAAGAGTGTGCACAAGCTAACCGGGGGAAGGAAAAACTATACAGGCAGCACATAAGGAACCACACTACCTCAAACATGATTTCTTTAAAGCAGCTTCTTCGAGATTTCGTCGAATTAATTGCCAAACACGTAACCAATACTTTCGAACTTATTATTCGACTGTCAACTCTACAACTCCCCTTTCTTCAGCGTGGAAAGTTGCACGAAAATATTTGCCGCTTCCAACAATTTTTCACTACAGTCTCCGTTACTGGCTGATATAACTGAACGTTCTCTGCTCCAGCAGCCGTTGTAAATGCATTAGGTTATTGTTTTGGTATCCACTCGAGCTCTTTTTGCTAACCTGAAGCCTTTCAAAAATTAGAATTAACAGTGCATAGCCAGACTTTTCAATACCGAAAGGGAAGACTACCTATTACCGTCTTTTCCACTTTGCAGATATCAAACGCACTGCACGAAATAGACAGAAAGACGTGCACTTTGGTCAGACATGATTTCGTAACAATTGTCCATCATATTCACCCTCATGCATCCAGCGTTTTTGCTGGTATCATGTTAACAGAATTGGATCGGAAATCCTCTTTTCCATTATATTTTGGCTAACTTTTGTAATCCTATTCCCAACCTGGCAAAGATCCGAAGTTGTCGGACAATCGAACACCAACTTCGTGACCTGTCATACTTGTAAATTAATGGAGAAAATGGTTTCTCCCTGTTCTGGAAGAGTCGCCAAGCATTTTTCAAAAACTTCAGCTTGGTTTCGCAAAAATAGTTTCGACTGCGGATCCCTTGTTAGAAACTAGACGTGACATCCGGGAAGCCTTCTCAACTGGTAGGGATGGATTTTTGGTTGTACTTTTTTGCCCCTGAAAAAAAACTGAATTGACCACAACGTGGGAACTCGTTTTCCGAGACAGCGCTCTTTTTATTATAATGGCCTACTGTCAAAATAGATCCATCAGGTTCGGCTCTCTTCTCTTCTATCACGCCACTTTCTCTGGAAGATGACGTTCGCGGGCGTGTTTTTAAGTGTAATTACTATTTGCTGGATTCAATGGACATCGTTTACTTCATATCCCAGTAACGGTCAAATTTTTCTCTCTATTGTTAGACTTGCCGCTATTTATATTGCTGGTGCCAGGCTGCCATTTCTTGAACGGCAGCTTCAACTAGCTATTGAGAATATTTCACAATGGGGTAATTCCCATGGCTTCAATTTCTCACCCACATAAACCTCAGCAGTCCATTTTAGGAAAAAAAAGAATCGAAGGACATGCCACCTTTCTCCCGCGAACCTAACCTTATATGGTCGCCCATTCCTGTAACTTCGCAAGTCAAATTCTAGAACCCATTCTTGATGACCACTTAACATACGCACCGCATATTAAACTGCTGAAAACGACTTGTCTTTGCGTGCTTGACCTGTTACGTCATCTCGCCTCAAACTCTTGGGGTGCTGATCGCAAGTCCCTTTTACGTCTCTACATCGCCCTAGGACTCCCCCAACTCTAAATACGCCTGTTAGATCCTATCCCAAATGAGGCGATCCGTATCCCCACTGGAGAATTCCGATCGTCATCCCTGGTCAGCCTTGAAGTTGAATCCGATGTGATGCCACTCACTCTTCGAAGAGAATACATCATGTGCACAAGTCATCTTCGCTTTCAACTCCCAATACCTTCTGCTCTGACACAGATTCTACGGGAGGTGCCTCAAAATCCTCCTTACTGACCATTTGCAAACATAGTTTATAACATCCTTAATTCCTCAACATCCCTTTGCAAAAGGTGCTGCCGTTCTCTTATGAAGAAGGGTATACACCTTGGCTATTCCCTGGTGCTGACATCTCTCTCCAAATCTAGCCACTCCGCTTCCTTGTTAAAGATATCATTCTTATCTCACTCCGTAGTTCACGGTGGATTTACTCCACTGTTTACTGACAGCTCTAAAACAGGGGACAGTATGGGTGCTTCTGCTGCCTTCCCTGACCGCTACCTGCCGCATCATGCCTCAATTTTTACAGCAGGATTAATGGCTATAAGGATTGCCCTCTCGAATTTTATTCTTTAACCAAGACCATCTATATGTCATTTTTGTAGATTCCTCAACACCTGTCAAGCGCTTGAGCCCCCTATTTTAAAAACACTTGGTATCCGCTGCACAACAATTTCATCGGCTGCTCCACTCGTGTCTGCAAAAACAAAATTACACCATGTTGGATCCCCTTTTACGTAGGGGTAACTGGCAATGAAATCGTGGGCAGAGAGGCCAGGTACCTTCCGGATGCCATTCGACATGGTCGCCTCCCATCAGCTGATTAATATCCTGCTTTCCGAAAGGGCTTCCGGTCTTATTAGCAGGAATGCTATGGCGAGTGCTATCAGCGAGGGGCGAAACTGGAAGTGTAAAGCGAACATGGTAGTTTGTCTTCTCTCACGATAAGAAGCGCTTGCACGAGGTGATACTTGCACGCCTCCGCATTGGCCACATCATCATCAGTCACAGCCACTACATGTCACGGGATCCCCTTCCCATTGGCAAATTTTGCCGCCGCCATGCCCAGCAATATGTACACCTCATCTTCATTGATTGCCTTCAACTGAACCCCATTCGCCGTCGTTATTTTCCTACTCTATGGTCCATAATACTCTAAAGGTCTTAATCCCCATATTATGTCTGAATCTCCCACTTTGACGTAGCTCTATCTTCTCTTATCTCCAAGGACTAAATATTCTTACCAACATTTAATATAATGTAAGGACTTCTTTTTATAAATGTTTTTATTTATTTTTTGACTGAATATTTATTTCACTATCTAAATTTTCTTTTACGTTACTTAAAATAAGTATGAGCCAGGGCCCTCTCCCTCCCCCTCTCATAGAGTTGATTATCCAAACCAGTGTGGCCGCTCCTCCGAAATGAGTTCTAGTTTTACAATTGCAATATAGTTTTTAAAGCCATTATTTTATAGTACTGTACAGTCAGTGTGTGTGTGTGTTGTGATGTATATATATATATATATATATATATATATATTAAATATATATATATATTATATAATATAATAATATATTAATAATATATATAACTATATATATATATATATATATCATATATAAATATATAATATTATATTATATATACTATATATATATATATATATATATATTATAAACTTTCGCCTTTCAACGTGCTTTATCCCCTTCTCAGGAGGGTAACACGGGGGACTACAGGGAAAATCGAAATTTACAGGCCGGGCTATCCCAAACCCAGCGTTCCACAAGTGAGTTTTCAATCTCTTCCCAGGAAGATAGACAACCCAGACTACTACGCGGAGGATTGAACCAGCGTCCTCTCGCTGGAGTCGGCGAGTCAACCTCCTACGCCACTAGGCGAATTCTATATTAATATAACTAAAACATAGAAGTAGATATATATATATACAAACCTACATATATATATATATATATATATATATATATTAGAATATATATATATATATATATATATATATATATTAATATATAAATACCCTATGTTAACGTGCTTTATCTCTATTAAAGAGGGTAACACCGGTTGGACCACAGGAAAATCGACTTTAAGGGCCGTAATCCCAAACCGGCGCCCCACATGTTCGCAGTCGAGTTTAATTCTTGCCCCCAGCGTAGATAAAGAACTCACAAGCTACGTGGAGGATATTAACCAGCGTCCATCTCGTATGAGAGTCGGCGACTTCAACCTCTTGCGCAACGAGAATATAGAATTCCTATAATTCAACTCATAATTATATATATATAAATATATATATTTATATATATATATTATATATATATATATATAGTATAATATATAATACTATTATATATCAGTGGCGGCTTTGGGGGTAGGCAGAGTAGGCAACGCCTACTTGCCTTAGTGAACCAAAAAAATATTTAAAAAATATAATAATATATATTATAATATATATATATATAAAAATTTTATATATATCTATATATAGATATATAATATATATATATTGTTGGTAGTGTGATGTGTGATTTCGTTCGAAGACTCACTGATAAGCCGCCGACGAAATTTACTTCTCGATTCCCTTTTTTTAATCATTAGCATTAGGTCGATCTCTTATTCTCTGAGTCAAAAAAAAATAGTTCCTTATATATGAATAGGCAACTTCATTATTTGCCCACCGACTCAATTAGCAGTCATTTATTTTTAAAGAATCCCATTTAAATTACATTTGAGCTACTATAATAGAAGAAATAATAATTAACTAATTAATAATTTATAATAAACTTATCATCTCTTAACGACTTATTAATTCAAATTTCATATAGAAATCATGGACTCATTCTTCCAACGTAGAGTCTGCCATACTCGTTGAGTCAGACTCCTTCTAGTCTAGTAGCTAATTTTGCCTCGGCAGACCAATAGTTTTATTTTCATGTTATTATTGAGAATGTTTCTGTGTGGCGAGTTGGAGTTGTAATAATTAAGCTTTTCATATTATTTACTAAATAATAATTTATTACTGATTTTGTGTGCGCTTTTATAATTGAAGCTCTTGTTTTTTATTATTATAAAATACGGGGATATTGATCGTATTCGATTTAAGTTTCATTAAAAACTAAAATTTTTTCCTGAGTGTTGTAGACCTATATATATATATATTATATATAATTTATATATTTATTAATATAATATTATATATATATATATATAATATAATATATATATATTATATATATACTAATATATATATATATATGTCAGCCTCCCGAAAGCACACATGCAATGTAACCAAAAATAAAATTTTTATTATTATTACGAAATAAAAATTTTTATTAATCAGGAGACATTTTTATCAATGAAAAATTAAACATCATTAAACTTTTTCTCTAATCAGACGTTGTTAAAAATGTTGAGAAGACTCTGTATGCAATAATGCATAATTTTTTTGAGAAGAAGAACGGAAGCTCTAGCCTCGAAGGAACGTCAAAGTTGCCAAATGTCGATTTTTTTAACTACTAAAGAATATCCCAAGGGTAAACCGCAAAAATGGACAGAGTCGGGGTTTCTCGGCCTACCGGGGGACGCCGGGGGGGACTTCCCCCTCTGTCCCTCGTCGGCTCGAACCCCCTAAAAGGAAATAAAAAGAAAAAAATTAACATATTCTCCAGAGCATAATAAAAGAAAAACAACAATTTGGTAACTCTTGCTCTCGTACAACTGGGCAGGAAAGGCAACATTAATAATAGCGTTACCCTACCAGACCTAAAAGACCTATTACTAAATACTTATAATGTTGTTAACTAATAAATATTAAAATAAAAATTTTTTTTTTAAGTTCGATATGATGAAAATGCTTGCTGAAATCAAAAATGTTGTTTATTTTCTGTAGCTTTTATAGTTTTTTAGTTACATGATGAATGCTTTTCGAGAGGCATGAGCACATTTACTATACTATTAGTATATATATAATTATATATATATATATAATATATATATATATTATCATATAATATATATATATATATATATATATTATATATATTTAATTATATATATTATATTATTATATATATTATATAATATATATATATTGATTTTGACTACTGCAAGAATTTTAACCATAAAGCCGCCATGATATATACTATATATATATATATATATATATATATAGTATATATATATATATATATAATTTATATTATATATATGTATATATATATATATATATATATATATATATATATATAATATATCATATGATCATATCTGTATATCTGCCTCACACCCTCCATATACATATCGATTGCATTGATTCGAACACATTTCATAAAAGTCAAATAAACACTTTGTAGAATCAACCATTTAAAGTATATAGTAATTAAAAGAGCATTCACACCTTTAAAAAATTTATCTAAAGAAGAAAATTTAATTCTATGAAAACTACGTAACTTCAACATACCATTACTTAACGTATCATAACCTCTACTTAACAAAATTTATTTTATATTTATAATTTACTTATTCACTTTGCATTGTTTAAAAAAAAATAACTATCTTCACCATGCCGCCCTCTATGTACTTTTGTTTGATAACGAAGTTCTTTAAAAAAAATTGACTTATAAGTTAATTGAAGCAGATAATGGACAAGAGCCTAATAATATAATACTATTATCATATATATATATAATATATATATTATGATATATATTATTATATATAATATATATTATTAATTATATATATATATATATATATGATAATTATATATATTATATAATATATAATATCATACAACGAAAGCTAGCAAAGGTATTTATTTGAACAGATGGATTACCTTTTAAGTGCTGTTTTAAATATTAAAAAATAGATTCCTAAAGCAACGGAAAGGTTTTAAATCATTCATATTAAGCCCCCTATATATATTATATATATTTTATATAGATATATCTATAATATATATAATTATATATATTATATATATATATATATTATATATATATAATATATATATAATATATATATATATATATATATATATATATATTGATAAAAAAATACCCCTATGAAGCATTTCACCTTGCTAGGAATCGAACCTGGACCCTAGCCAACTATATATACTATATATATATATATATTATATATTAATATATTATAATATACTATAGATATATATATATATATATCTATATTATATATATATATATATATATTAATATATATTATAATTATTATATATTATTATATATATATATATATATATATATAACAATAATATATATATAATAGATATATATATATATATATATATTATATATATATATATATATATATAATATATATACTATTATATCATAATATATATATATATTATAGAGTTCGAGTATATGTTGTCAATAAAATGTATTGCACAATTTGACAAAATAGTACTTCGTCTTTACTTTCGTATATTAGGTTATGTTTTTTACTTATTACTGGACGAAAACATTCATTCCACTTATATATTTCATTTTTTTTTATTGCTAGTAAATAAATGTTTGTTGAGGAGCGAAAGAGAACGCTTCCATAATTGTCATTCAATTCAGCATTAATTTGGTAATTGTTTTCTTAGTACTTTAGATCATTGTAGTGGCTCTAAAATTAACAAAAAACAAAAGGAAAGCTAATACTATGAGGAAAAATTTAGATCTTTACTCTTTATATAGAATGTGTATAAAAAACAAAAACAATTTTTTTTTTTTTGTTTTAGTGCGTTATACTAAGTCGAGATGGCGAGTACATGATGACTGGAGGCGATAAAGGCATCGTGGAAGTGTGGCGAACATTTTCCTTAGCTCTTTTGTACGCCTTTCCCACTTGTGACTCATCAATCCGATCTCTTTCCTTATCGCATGACCAAAGGTAATAAATTGTTCAGATTTGGTATTTTGGTTAATTAGTTAGTAGTGTATAATGTATTTGTGCTTATTCTTATTTGATATACTCATTTGGTTCTTCTTTGTTTAAGGTTCCTAATGGCCGGACTTTCAACTGGATCCATTGTAGTTTTTCACATAGACTTTAATCGCTGGCATCATGAATTTCAGCAAAGATATTGAATCATAAGAAGAAAAAAAATTCACTCAACTTATTTAATATTATTACTATATGTAAATTATATTACAAAACTACTTTTTTATTAAGAAAATAAATTTAAGATGCTTTGTTAATTTAATGCAGTGTTCATAAATTATATTTTCGTAAAAGTTATATATATATATATATATATTATTATATATAATTATATATTATTATAATGATATATATATATAATATATATATATATATATATTAATATATAACTATATTATATATATATATTATACTATATACTATTATATATCGCTTTTTATTAAGCTGACCAAATGATTAAGATATATATAATAATATACTATATATATATATATATATTATATATTATATATAAATATATAAATTTATATATATATATATATATTTAATATATATATACTATAGTATTATATATATATATTATATATTTAATAATAGTTTGGTGTGAAGAGGAGCTTGATTACTGTGTCCCGAATTTTAATGCTGCTGCAAAAAGTTTCCCATAACTCTGTAAAATATCATTTAAAAAGTTTATCAATCCTATTCTAAGTTTTATATTTTATATATTATTATTAATATATTATTATTATCTTATATTATTATTATTATTATTATTATTATTAATTATTATCTATTATATACTTATATCCTCAATACGAGGCGATTGTCAATAATAATAAAACATATTTTAATTACCACATAATCACCTCACATTATTGCTGTTTTATAATAATAATAATAATAGATAATAATAATAATCAATAATAATATAATAATAATAATCAATAATAATAAATAATTATTCATTACAAATTTCAACCTTTTTATTATCTTTGTTTCGCGTGATTTCTATATATAATTTAATTTAAGCATTTTTCTGAATGCCACTTGTTTTTTGGCTTTAGATCATGCATAGTTTAATTAAACACTCTTTGTTGAAATTTTCAGCAGGTGTTTTTTTTTTACTCTCTATACGTTGTTTTACCGTAAAAAATTGATTCTATAAACAAAGGAAGTCATATTCAAATGCTAAATTCTTTCTTTGTGCAACGTTCCCCATTTGAGTGTGTTTAATTTTCTAATTTCCTTCTAAGATTTTAAAAAGTATTTAAAAAACGAGTACATTGTAGTAAAATCTTTGTAGATCAAAATCATTTGTTTTTTTTGACTAATGTATAAAGTATATAAGAGTAAGTACAAATTAAGCTCAAAAATTGTTTTAGATGGTTTTAGCGTACTGTACTACGACGCTTTATCTTTATTAATTTGTATAGAAGCTCTAATTAAGCAATATATTTTTTTTAAATAATTAAAAATTTATATATATTATATATTAATATATACTATAATATATATATATTATATATATATATATTATATATATATATATATGATATTATATATTATATATAATTATATAATATATATATATATATATATAATATATTATATAATATATATATATATATATATATATAAATATATATATAATTATATATATATAATATATAAATATATATATTATATAATATTATATATATATATATATATACTAATATATAATAATCTATATACTACTATATATAATAATATTATATATTATATATATATTATAATATTTTAGAATCAATCTTTACTTCTATTGTGAATGGCTTAAATTTTCTGCTCAAAATTGCCTCATTATAATTTATAAGTTGGCTGGTTAATCAAGAAAATATATATATATATATATATATATTATATATATATATATATATATATATAATATATACTATATATATATATATATATGTATATATTATATATAATATTTATAATATATATATTATATATATATATATATATATATTATATTATATATATAATATATATATATATATAATATATATATATTATATAATATATATATATATATAGTATATTGTGATTAATGAACATTTTTGTTCGCGTGATTGTAACATTCCATGAGAGACTTAAATAGCTTTAGAAATGACGAGTTTTTGTGAACTTTTTCTGCTTATATTTTTGTGTCACTTTTGTTGTTCACAATAATTAAAAGACTGATAGAGACGATTTCGCTATTCTATAACTTAATACACTTTTTTGTTATGTATCAATTATGACACATCTTTGTTAATATTTAGGTATGTAGCGTGGATAAAATAATAATTATAATTATATAATAATAAATATTGACATTTATGTTTTGGAATCCTCCGTTAGCAATATTTGCCATAGAAAAATATCTTCATCCATACCTCCCCGCCCCCCCATGAAGGTCGATTCGGGGGCATAGATCCTTTGTGCCTGCGAAGTACCTCCTTTGCTTGTATTTGTTTTATTTTCTTTTTGTTTCTTCTTTTCCCATATTATTATTATTATTATTATTATTATTATTATTATTATTATTATTATTATTATTATTATTGTCACCCCCTCCCTCGTTAACGTAACCCACCTTGTCGTGGTGGTGGGGACTAAGGTACCTTTTTCGAATTGTATCTGCGAAGATTTACCTGATTATTTTTGGTTGATTTTTCCCCCCTATTTTTCTTTCGTGGTTTTTTTTTTTTTTTATTACAGTTAACCACCACTCACGGGCCGATCAGTCCTTTTCAAGGAGGGGAGGAAAATAAAACATTAAAAAACCCACCCAATCCCCGACCTAAGGCAAATGTCTCAGGTGAGCTCAGACGTGTGCTTTAAAGAGAGGAAGATTAAATATAGTTGGAAAAACAGAAGAAGGCAAGGAGTTCCACAGAACAGAAGTAGCAGGAAAAAAAGCGGCACCACAACGAACAAGTTCAGGGTTTTCAATTACCAAGATTCACACAAAACTCATGCGAGAGCAATTACACCCCTTGTATTGCGAGGGCGACGCATTGGAGTGGAATGCGGGCCAATCCCGAGCAATCTTTCTACCTGTTGTAGGACCTTATAGAAAACGAGATAGTGCGCACAAATGTCACGTCGCAGAGATAGAAGGTCAAGAGAGTTAGAAAGTAGGGGACAGTTTATTAGTCTCTTAGCTTTAGACTCAACCCTATCTAATAGAAGGGTGGAGCCGGAGCCCTCCCAAATGTGAGAACAGTACTCCAAACAAGGGCGAATAAGGCCCTTATACAACTGGAGTAGCTGTGCAGAGGAAAAAAATTCCCGCAACCTGAACAGAACTCTCAGTTTCTTTGAGGCCACCTTAGCAACCATTGAAATATGAGGTTTTCAAGACAATTTATTGTTTATGTTAAGACCAAGAATGTTTATGTTGTTCACAGGAGAGACGTTGGAGCCGTCGAAGGAAATAGGAAAGTTGGGAGGTGTTTTTGAAAGGGAGATGTAGAGAAGTTGAGTTTTTAAAAAGTTGAATTTTACAAGGCTGCGGTGACCCCACCGGGAAATCCCATCCAGATCGACAAGAATAGAATCGGAAAGCTGAAGACGAGAGTGCTTCCAGTCCAGAATACAACAGGGCTTTGAAGCCTTTGTTAATGAAATGGTTGGTATGAGGTCTTTCACCAACCCATTAGTCCCATGCAGCGTTTCTGGGTCTACTCCCTTCTCGACCAGCAAAGCTGTTATGGCCTCAACGCACAACCCGATGATTCGATTGTCAAACCAGCCTACCGAGCTGGGTCTCCCACCTAAAAATCCGCGATCGTGCTCTCGGATGCATTCCGCCACTTCACGTCCACTGACTGAGGTAAGCCATCTTTTCCTCAGTGACGCATTGGAGCCAGTTCTCCGATCTACTGAGGTACAAGCAACACCGATGAGGAACGGTTCCATCTTGGTTCGTGCCGCCTCCAGAATACGGAGTCAAATTTTAACATCTCTATCGTTTCTGGAGGAGGTCCCGATTATCTCCAAACCGGATAATGTCTAACACCTCCAAAGGCTTGATATTCGTTCCGGAGTTTTGTTTGGACACTACTGTTGATATATTGGCCCATTTCCAAAAGCGACATGTGCCAGTCACCAATGTCTACAGGTTCCCTCCTCACAAGGAGAATCCCTCTGTGCCTAACCCTCGTCTTTTACTTACGTTCTTTGCGCCTTTCCCTCCAACAAAGTAAAACTTGGTTTTACCATGCATTCTGTTCAAACTCACGTTCTCTTCCCTAGGAGATGTTTTAAGTGCCACAAATTTGAACTCCCTCAAGCATTGTAGATCCTCTCAGAAAATCTGTTCGCGTTGTGGAAGTTCTCTCCACTCCTCCTGCGATAATCCTCTTCCTTGTTGTCCAAATTGCAAGGGTTCACATCCGGGTTCCATCCACTGCCATTTCTTCATCTTGGAGAAGGAAATCGTGGAACAATGCGCCCTACATAAGTTGGATCGCCGTGAGGCCAACTTCCTCTCTCTTTTGCTAAGGCTACGACTGTTCCATCGGCAGTTCCCAATAGCAGTGCCCCACGCTCCCATGTGCGGAATTTGGACACTTCCCAAATCTTCCATATTTTCCTTCCAACCGGTGTTCCAGTTTCTGAGGCACTTTCTGGAATTGAGATTTCGGTTGTTCGAGATATTTTCCTATCAACTAGAAATACAATGGTCCGTACGACCACTCGACTTTCAACGCCGAAGGACACTTCTTTATCCCATGAGGTTCACATTGTGGAGATTCACGCTCCGCCTGTAGTGAACGCATTTCATACTCTATCCTCTTCAACTCTGGAGGATATCTCTTCTATGTTTGTCAGCCACCATCCATGTGTGATCTCTGACCCTCATTACACTATCTCTCGGAAATCTCCAGTTTCTCTTTCCCAGGGAAGCTTAACGATTTACCGTCTCTTGGTCCTGTTCGCCTATCTAAAGGTGGGTCTTCTCCTCCCAGACGTCCGTATTCTTTTCAATATCCTGTTGCGGTCTTCTTGAAAAAAACAGACACCGTTCAGAGTGAGGAACCCCGCTTGCTCGAGCCAAACGATGTCGTCGCACTGCCTACCACTCCTGTGAACATAAGGAGAATGGTGATTTCACTCTTACACCTTCTACGCTGCCTTTCTACACTCAGCCCAAGACTGACTCGCTTCAGCTATACTCTATTGAGTCTGAAACCAACTCGGAAGAAGTCACTATGAACTCTTCCGATGACTCTTCAACCACGGAATACCCCTTGTTGACGTTACGATCTCTTCCGGCAGGACCTCGGCAGTGGTTATGGGTAAAACCATCCGTCACCTCGGCCGTCCAGAGGTCCACGAGGCAGTCATGCTGATGAAGTTGAGAGGGAGGAACCTTTTCCCCCTAGACTCTTGTTCAGGTCTATCTCCTGCCACGGTTCATGGTTATGTGCTGCGTGATTCCCACGCCGATAAATCAACCTCTTGCCAAGTCTCCGGACTTTCCCGGTCGAAACGACCGTTCAATGTTCTTTGTTGGAGAGAGACTGCTTCATCAATTCCACCGCCATTGATAAGGATGCTGCTAAGATGGTGAAGAACTTCTTTCAGTCTGCTGTGTTACCAAGCACCTGTCCAGGTCTTAGAAAACAGGTTGATGTTGAGGATGGTATATCTCGCATCTTCTGGGAGAGCACTCCTTTGGAACCCAGGAGCCTCTCCTGTTCCAAACAGATTGGTCCTCATCTCTCCCTTCTGCGTGACTTTCCACTTTCTCCTAGATTCGAAATTCCGATTAGCGAGCCGTTAAGAGGCTCTAGAGATCTTCTTGTATCGTCTTCCGATACAGCGCCTGACTCTCGGCTCATCGTGACTATTGTCACGGATCGCCCCGTAGGGTGATTATCATTTTTCTATTAATATGACTAATTTCCTTCGGTATGCTTGTCGTGGCTATTTCCCGAACTATGAAGAATTAACAAGACTAATTGAAGAACGTCACCCGAAAGTTATTTGTCTTCAGGAGCTGCAGCTTCTCCACATTGTCCTTTTCCCACCATCCACATACAGAGAGCCCGTCTCCTTGAATCGTGGAGCTAACGATCGAGGAGGTGCGACGATTTTGCTTCACGAATTAGTCCCTTTCACTTCGATTCCCCTCTCTACTCTGTTACATGGGGTCGCATCTAGAATCCACCTCGAATCACCGCTTACTCTGTGCTCAGTGTATCTGGCATCTAGCTGCCCTTACACTAAGGAGACCCTTCGAACTTTATTCAAAAGTTTGCCAAAGCCTATGTTAGTCCTAAATGATTTTAATCTTCGGCACCCATAGTGGGGTGAGACTATAGCATCCCCAATGCCGATTATATACTTGGTATCGTAGAAGAATTCTCTTTGAGTTTAAATACAGGTCTTCCAACGTTTGAACGTTTTGACAAGGGTACTTCTTCCTGTGTCGACATCTCATTGTGCTTGATTTCATCCATTTATCGTTTCGGGTGGGAATGGTCACTTTTCCTCTGGGGAAGTGATCATTATCCGATCGTCCTACTATCCTTCGGTCCTAGCTTGCAAAAACAGCCATATTCCAGCTGCCTGTATGATAGAGTGGATTTATCTTCCTTCTATCAAGCTACTTACATCATAATCCTTCCTGCCACAACCCTTTTCCCGTCTCCGGTATTCGCATTCACATTCTTTCAGGATACAATCTTCACGGCGGCGGTTGACCATATCCCGCGTTTTACTGGGAACTGTAAATCACAGTCTCTTTGGTAGAACGCAGATTGTGCTCGGACTCAAAGTGAAAATCATTAATTGTACCGTTTGTACAAACTGACTTTCACTTCGTCCAACTTGATTCTTTTTAAAGCTGCAGCAGCCCGCTCCAGGTGTATCAACCGACGGACGAGAAAACAATATTTCTGTAACTACGTATCCACCGTAAATTCTTCCACTCCTTTGTCTTCTGTATACAAGGTTGGGCATAAAATCTCTGAAGCACCATAGGGATCCACCCATACTTCTTGCATATCGACCACAACCCTCTGATGTTATCTTTGCTCCGGGGATTGTTGCTGATATGCTTGGTTTTCACTTTGATTTGCTTTTCAGTTTCCGCTGGAGAGGACCCTTCTTATAACAAACTATTTATGAGGGTGGAATTTCAGGAGGCACTAAAGCTCTGTAAGGACGGTGCTCCTGGCCCTGATGTTCAGGCATATTCACCCAATGGCCTCTGCTTTTCTCCTCGGCTTGTATAACAGAATCTGGGTGGAGGGTTTTTTTCCCTCCTGTTTGGTTAATAGCTTATATTGTCCCAATTCCGAAACCTGGAAAGGACCCAACTACTACTGACAATCATCGACCCATTTCCTTGCAACACATGCAAGTTGATGGAGAGAATGGTGTCTTCCCGTCTCGTCCCTACGTTCTAACAGCTACAAGCATTTTCTGACCATCAATTTTGTTTTCGTTATCATCGCTCTACTCAATATCCTCTCCTTAGTTTGGACCATCGATATAAGTGAGTCTTTCGATTCTCATAAGTTAACTCTGGCCGTTTTCTTTGATCTGGAAAAGGCATACGATTCCACATGGAGGGTGGGATTCTGCGAAACCCTCACTCACTGGGCCTCCGGGGACAACTTACCCTCTTCCTTCAAACCTTGATGTCTGATCGTTCACTTCAGGTCCGGTGTTACACCACTCTTTCCAGGCATTTTGTCATGGAAGAAGCGGTCCCGTAAGGCAGCTTTTTGAGTGTATTGCTTTTCGCGATAGGCTTCAACAGAGTGGTCGATACCATCCCCAACTCAGTCCGTTGCTCACTCTGTGTGGATGATTTTGCAATGTATGTGACTGGGGCTAACTCCCTTGCATAAAGCGTCAGCTTCAACTGGCCATCGACAGGGCCACGTCCTGGTGTAGTGCACATGGATTCAAATTCTCCACTTCCAAAACTAAAGCGATGCTTTTTCTGAGAAACTCCCGTCGAGGAAGTGAAAACAGTCGCCTTTATTACACCTGTACTGCTCTCCCATCCAAGTGGAGCCAACTGTAAGGTTTTTGAGGTTTGTTGCTTGATGATCGCCTTACACACCTTCCTCATATTAATCATCATAAAAGTATTTGCCTCCCATCGCTGGTTCTCTTACGGCACTTCACCTCTAAGACGTGGAGTGCGAAACGAAAGACACTGCTGCGTCTCTACATCATGCTCCGAAAAGCTAAATTGGATTATGTCTGTGCCATATATGGACGGACCTTTCAATCGTATCTTCGCCTCCTTGACCCTATTCATAGTGAGGGTATGCGCATTGCAACAGGTGCATTTCGGTCATCGCCTAAGGAGAGCCTGGAAGTGGAGACTGGGATGATTCCCCTTTTCCCTGCAAAGAGAACAGCTTATGTGCTCTTTATTCCTTCGTATTCAACCTTGCCACCCTTAATTGAGAAGTTCCTCCACAGTCCTGCTTATTTACCGTTTCCTGGGTTGTGATTCCTATTTATAATTTCCTTGGCCTCCCTTTTCGATCGGTTTTGCGCTACAATTTCGACAGCGTTCATGCGAAATGGATTTATCCTCCCCATACCGTCTGTTTCAGAAAGGATACAGTCCTTCACCAAGGCTGAGGCACATCCGGCGAAGTTGAGGGATTCCTTTATGTCTCATAAAGAGGTCCACAATTACTCGACATCTCTACACTGATGCCTCCAAGACAGCTATCTTACTCGACACCTCTACACTGATGTCTCTATCATCTGCTATCTTCCCACATCTCGCCATTTCCCACTCCCTTCCGACCTATACGTCCATATTCTCAGCTGAGCTGATAGCGCTGGTTTTGGTTGTGGGCAGAATTAGCAACCACCACCCGACCGTCATTATACCATCTCAAACTCTTGAGACGCTCTCTTGGCACTGCTCGACAGATCAACCAGAAATCCTTTAGTTTCATCTGTCCAAAAGTTCATCAGCTCTGCTCAATTAAATGGAACAGGCATTGCCTTCTGTTGGGTCCCTTCCCATGTGAGTGTTCCGGAGAACGAGAGAGCTGATTCAGAAGCCAAACGTACTGCCACCGGCTGGGTACTTGCAGACGATATCTTCCTCTGAATATACTGTTAGGACACCTCCCTGCAACGGATTTTTACACGTGTATCTGTCAGGGGTTTCCCCCTGCTGGTAGACGTGTTGGGGAGGATTCTCGTGGCGCCATGCTGCGGAATGTTAAACCTCTTTTAGGTCACTGACCGTCCTCTTGTAAACGGAGTCGTTGCTAGGAGGCGATTCTCGCCCGTTTACGATTTGAACGCACAAATCTCACATATGGCTTTCACATGGTGAGAGAGAACACCCTTCATGTGTTTTTTTTGTTGGTCCTCTTACTATCACCTATATATTTGTGGGTTGCGACACATTCTCAGCCATCCGACTCAAGTTCTTTCTTGACATACATATCATTCCTTAACGGAATCGCCTTGCTCATATTTTATCTGATTCCCCCAATTTTCGAAGTGACTAAATTTTTGCGTTCCTCTATGAGCTGAACATCCTTTATCGAATATACACCTCTTGATACCGTTTATATTTCTCATTTTGTCTAGGGACTTCCCTGTTGTTAGTTCTACTGACACGGTTTAACCACTCTTTTTGCCTGCAGTGGTGGCCCCTGTACACCTCCTCCAAAAAAAAATATTGTTGTTGTTATTTTAGTTATTATTATTATTATTATTATTATTATTATTATTATTATTATTATTATTATTTTTATTATTATTATTATTATTATTATTATTATTATTATTATTATATTATTATTACCCCCACCCGTTAACGTACCCCACCTTGTCGGGGTGGGGGGGCTCAGATACCTTTTCCGATTGGTATCTGCGAAGTGGTTGTACGTTTTTTGTTTTTCGTTGATTTTTCCCCCTTTTTGTGGTTCCCCTCCTTTCCATTTATGTTCTTTGGTTTCCTATTTTTGTTTGTATTATTGTTTTTCTTATTTTTATTCCTTTTGTTTTTACTATTTTCTTCTTATTATTATTTTTATTGTTTTTATTTTTCTTTTTTTATTGCTTTTCTTCTATTTTTATTATTAATTCCCGTTCCCCTTACCTTCCTTAGTCAGTTTATGTCCCTTCTCCTCCGTTTTCTGTACGTAACTACCCTACGTAATCCCTGATTCTTCTCTTCTGGGGTCCTCCCCTATTCCCCCCTGCTTCTGGTGGCTACCAGGGGCTGTTTCGTCTGTGTGTGTCTTGGGCCCATCTTGCCCTCCTTTCCTCACGTGGGTGAGGGTAAAGGTTAAAAACCGGTTTTTTTTCGCCTTTCTCCGGGCCGCCTATTGTAGGCAGGGCTGGAACCGTGCCCTAACCTGTGAGGAGGCTGTCCTGCACTTGGGCGCATAATCTTCGGGCTTCGCGTCTTATCCGTGTGGTGCACGGCTTTTTATTTTCCATGCTTTGGGACTGGACGGCGGAGTTCCGGGAAGTTTCCCGAGGCACACCATGGCCCACCCCTACGGGGTGGGTTTCTAGGGGAGTCTGTTAGCTTCTGGGCCTGTGGTGGGCGCGGGTTGCTGCGGTTAGCTGCCAGGATTAATGTTTCTATTCATCATTTGTGTTATTGAAATGGGGGTTCATTTAATCCATTTCTCATATTTTGCGGGCGTATTTTTCATGGGAAGAAAAACTAAAAAGTATACGGTTTTCCAGAAAGGCGGCAAACAGCTTCGGGCGGGTGCTAACGCCGTGCGCTACCTGGTCATTCCCAGGCCTGGACAAGCAGTGGCTGTGACGCCCTTGGTTGAATGCGCTGGTTGTACTTCGACCACCCACCCTAATCGCCCTCGGATTCGGTCCCTTTTCAGGGACTGCCTCCGTCTAGACCAGGTGAGGCTGTTTTGGCTCTCAGGATACCCTTGTCTCTCCGTCTTTACGTTTGGCATTCCAGGAGCTCCTGCGTCAGCCGGGTTACGTTCCTAAAACGCCAGTATAACCGACCGCCGACGATCATTTCTCCGCCCCCCAGGGGTCCCGGGTCTTGATTATTACCCGCTTTATTTTTTATTTACATTCCACGTCATCTCGTCCACTGACTTCTGTGAGCCAGCTCATCCTTAGTGAAGCTTTGGAAAGCTGCTCTCCAAACTACTGAGCCACAGGCTACGGCAATAAAGAAAACGGTCCCCTCTTGGTTCGTGCTGCCTCCGTACCAGAGCAACGTACTTTGCTTCCCTATCCATCTGGGGAAGATTCCCGTCCTTTCTAACCCTGACGATGTTCGTAACACGTCGAGGGGTACCATTTCCACAGGTGTTCCTGTTGCCGATGCTTCGGATTGACATCCTATCTCAATTTACAGGCTCACTCACGTGCTATCACCCGACGTTTATCGGTTTCCCTTCTCTACGTAAGGATTGACCCTCAAAAGACGGAAAACCCTCGTCCACCTTTTCAAGAAATGATGTGCCACTCCAACGAACCACCCTGATGTGTGAGGTATGCTCCATACAGGGGCGAATGACACCCCTACAAAGAATAATTCAAGTGCCATAAATTTGGTCACCCCCAGAAATATTGTCGGTCTCCCCAGACCATCTGTCCGACATGTGGCAGTTCTCTCCACCCGAACTGTGACAGAGATCATCCATGTTGTCCTAACTGCAAAGGGCCACACCCAGCCTCCTCTGTCCACTGCCCCGTTTTTGCCTTGGAGAAGGAGATCTTGGAGCAGTGCGCCATTCATAAGTATGACCGTCCTGAGGCTACCCGCCGGGCGAGGGAGAAGCTGGCTCATCTTCCTCTTTCTTATGCTGCGGCAGCGTCCACTCCATCTGCGGTTGCCTCTTCCGTTGCTCATCGCCCCCCGTGCGTTGTGTCCGGAGCTTGTTCACGTTCGACCGTTCGGCCTTCCGTGCCGGTTACCGGATCGCCTGTTTCGGTGGTTTCTGTGGCTCTGGACAATTGTCCTCCCAATTCTCCCGAAATGGTCCGCCGGACCACTCGTCGTTCTTCGCCGACACACACGACCCTCTCTCATGCTCCTCTGTAGAGGTCCATGCAGCTCCCAAGGGGATATTTGATTTTGCGATAAGTTCCGCTTCTGAGGTCGATGGCAATCGTCCATGTGCCTCGTCGGAGCCTACCTGTACCGTCTCTCGGAAACGCCCTGCTTCTGTTTCGCCGGGGAAACACTAAGTCCCTCTTCGCGGTTGCGAGAATCCGTCCAAGGGCGGATCTTCCCGGGACAGACATCCGTACTCGCTTGCTTATCGGGCCGCGGACTTCTTGAAGCAGAAGGATCCCGTTTGTACTGGGGGACCTGTCTCTGTCCTTCCTAAACGGGCTCGCCGCGCTGACAACCCGCGTCTCCGATTTCGGACCAGTGGTCCGCCTTCTCTGCCCGTTCTGATAATTTACTACTTACTCCGCCTACGCCCGCTTCGCTTCTGCACTATTCAAGCGATTCTGAAAACTTTTTCGGATGCCACGATGGACTCTTCTGACTACTTCTTCTCCGTGGGGGTGTCAAGTGCTGACACTGTTGTCCCGTACGAGGGGAGGTCCGAGGAGGTAACGATTGACACTCGCCCGCTCGCAGTCTTCCTTCGGGTAGACGTGGCACCACCGTGTCTGTGTGTTTGAGTGTTTGGGTTGGCTGCTGTGGATGCAAGGAGGATGGAGGATGCTTCCTTCCTGCCTCTTGCGCCCTCCACCCCCTTTTGACTTCGGTCCCCCGACGGGAGCCTTCTGGACTCTCCTCGAGCGGCGACCGCTTCCGAGATTTTTAACTGGCTGACTGCCATAACCCTTTGTCATCCGATGTGCCTCATCTCACTCCCGCCGACACCATTCCTACTTGTCATCCTCTTCCCATCTTCCCCAGCCTTTGTTAGGGCGCCTCCTGGCAAAGACGCGTCCCCCTTCCAGGCTTGCTAAGAAATCTGGCAGGGGTGCGTCTGAGGGGAGGGTGTTCGAAATGCTGGAGTGTGACTTGGCGCGCCTCTTTGGGGAGCCCTCTCCTGATGTGGCAGAACCCCTCTCGTAAACAGGAGGGTCCACACATATCCCTGCTGCCGGTGATCTTCCTCTCCTCCGGGGTTTGCGGTTCCTGTCGGTATGTCGTCCGACGGCTCACGGGACCTTCCGCCTTTACCCTCTGAAAAGACTGCCACATTCCAAAACATCGTGACTATTGTCACGGATCGCCCTGACCATTGATTGTTTCCGGTTTATGGCACGTTTCATCCAATGGAACTGCCGCGGATTTTACTTTGCTTAATTAACGAAGAGCTGAAGAGTTACTTGTCGATCATCATGCCCTTGCCGGTTGTGCATCAGGAGATGCAATTTCGTACCGTATACCTTTTTTGCAACTTTCAAGGTACAGGGAGCCCCTTATTTCTCCTGAATCGTGGAACGCAGCGACAGAGGTGGGGCAGCGATCTTGCTTCACGAGTCTGTCTAATTTGAGGCCCGTTCCAATATCTACTCCTCCGAATGCCTTCACGGCTCGTATCCATCTGACAGGCCGCTTACGCTGTGCTCAGTGTACCTGGCGCCCGTCTGTAAATATACCAAGAAGGACCTCGTCGATTTTTCACGGGTCTCCCGCCGCCCATGTTGGTCCTCGGTGACTTAAACCTCCGCCATCCTTGTGGGGGAGACTCTGTTACGTCCCCAATGCGATTGGTTGTTGAGTATTTTGCAGGATTTTCCTTGGGATGTCTCAACACGGGCCTTCCCACCTTTGAACGTTTTGATCAGGCACTTCTTCTTGTGTTGACGTCTCGTTGTGTTCCATCTCGTCCTTAGACCGTTTTGGGTGGGAAAGGTCGTCTTTCCTCGTGGTAGTGACGCACTACCTATCGTGGACCATCCTTCAGTCCCAGTTCGCAGCTACCAACTTATCTGGCTGGCGCTATGACAGGGCAGACTGGTCTTCCTTTCACCAAGGCACTACTTTTCATCTTTTCCGGCAACTAACCGTGTCCCGTCGCCCGCGGCGGATGCCTTTCACTTACTTTCAGAATTTATCCCTTCAGGCGGCAACGGAGCATAAACCCCGTTCATCTGGGGAACCCGGAAATCAACAACCCCCTGGTGGACCAGGAGTGTGCTCGGCTAATCGTGAAAAGCGTAAGTTGTATAAGCTGTATAACAGACTCCCACACCTTCCAACTTGAATCTCTGTTTAAGGCTTCGGCGGCCCGCCCTCGGCGTATTTAATCGCTGTACCCGGAAACAGTATTTTCGCACAAACGCTTCCACCGTTAATTCTTCTCTCTACGCCTGTATCATCGGTCCTTAAAAAGGTGCGAAAAATTTCACCGACCAAACACCAATGCTGATCGCCTATTATTCTCTCGTTTATCGGCCCGCAAACTTCTGATGTTTCTCTGCTCTGGGGTTGTGGCGGACGAGAGTTGGTTATCACTTCGCGTCCTGCTCCAACGGCTCCCGTTATCCTGAACCTTTTTCGTTCTAGTCGCTTGCGGGTGGAGTTTCCTGAATTTTCTGTTTCCGCCTGGAACAGACCTTCCATACAACCGGCTATTCACTAAGGGGCGAGTTCCTAGACGCCCTCAAGCTTTGCGGGATGGAGCGCCTGGGCCCTGACGCATCTCCTTGATGCTTCGACATGCTCATTCATCTGCCACTGCCTTCCTTCTGGGCTGAGATAATACGAAAATGGGTGAGGGGGGCCTTCCCTCCTGTCTGGTCTACCTGCATATATTGTCCCCAATTCCCGAACCTGGGAAGGAATCCGACTTCTTCCGGATAACCATACGCCCTATTTCATTGACCTGCAATACATGTAGGGTGGGATGGTTTAGCTTCCCGTCTTGTTCCAACGTTGGAGCAACTCCATGCATTTTCCGACTACCATTTTGGTTTTCGTCGCCATCGCTCCGACCCAGGATCCTCTCTTCGGCTTGGATCACGACATTCGTGAGTCATTTTCTTCCAACAAATGACCCTGCCCGTCTTCTTTGACCTCGAACGGCGTATGATACGCACGTTGGAGGCTTGGGCGGCTTTTGCGGGAGCCTCCACTTCTTCGGGCCTTAGGGGGCAAACCTTCCCCTTATTCCTTCATTGTTGTTGATGTCGGATCGGTTTGTTTTTCACGGTCCGTTTGTGGTGCCACGCTGTCGGAGCGTTTTGTCCCTGGACGCAAGGGGTGCCGCTAGGGCAGTGTACTGAGCGTGTTGGTTTTCGCAATAGGTTTCAATGGTGTTGTCGGTTCCATCCCGACGTCAGTGCGCTGCTCCATCTATGTTGACGATCTTCCCCTGTACATCTCTGGAGCTAAACTCCTTGTATGGAACGTCAACCTTCAGGGGTTGCCATCGGAATAGGGTTTCCTCCTGGTGCTCTGCGCGTGGCTTTACATTCTCCACTTCGAAAACTACAGCCGTGCTTTTCCGGAAAAATCCTCCATGTTACGTCTCTATGGCTCCCCTATCCATGTGGAGCCGAGGGTGCGGTTCCTGGGTCTGTTGCTCGATGAGCGCCTCACGTACCTTCCTCCATATTACTCTCTCAAAGCTAATTGCCGCCGTTACCTTGGATCTCTTATGGCACCTCACCCCAAAGACTTGGGGGTGCGGACAGAAAAACCCATGCTCCACCTTTACATCATGCTGGTGCGGGCCTAAACTGGACCTATGTTGTGCATTTTTATGGGCCGACCTTCCAGTCCCAAACCTCCGCTTCTTGCCCATTCAGACGAAGGTCTGAGAATTGCCACGGGTGCATTCCGTTCCTCTCCGAGGGAAAGCCTGGAGGTGGAGGCGGGGTGATGCCTTTCCCTGCGGAGGGAGCAGCTCATGTGCTCTTGTTCATTGTCGTTCTTTCAGGTCTCTCGGTCGGTCGCACACTATCAATGAGCGTCGTCCGTCACAACCCTTCTTATCTGGCCATTTTCGCTGGCGGTTTTTACTTCCATCTTCGGCTTTCCTCGGCCTCCTCCCGGCGGTCCTGCAATTTGATTTTACCTCTACCCGTTCACAGTGGTTCTCTCCGCCTCCTGCTCTCTCAGTGGGGATCCAGTCTTTTGAATAAGTCGGAGGCACACCCGGTGCTGTTTGAGGGATTCTTTTGTATCTCACGCGGAGGTCCATAGCGACTCTTAAAGCGGTTTACACCGATGGTTCAAAGACGGAGGAAGGGGTAGGAGCTTCAGCTGTGTTTCCGGACCATCACTGTATCCCATACCTTTCCACCCTATTTGTCTGTTTTTTTCAGCTGAACTACATAGCAATTGTCCATGGGCGGTGGAACAGGAATCAGTACCCTTCGCACGTGGGGGTTCATTATAACATCTTTTGCGGATTCTCGGGTCGCTCTCCAGTCGTTGGCTTGACCGGTCAATCACCGTAATCCGTTGTCTTCAATTCAACAGTCCTCTGCTTGTTACCAGCGCAGCACCACAACATTGAGTTTGTTGGATTCCCCCATGTGGGTGTTTCCTAGCACGAAACGGGCCGATGGGGAAACCAAAGAGGCGGCTGTACACAGGTGTCGAGTGCCCGTTACCTTCCTCCTGCTGTGCGCCTGGCCATTTCCCTGCTACATATTTCTCCATCTCTTTGCGTCGGGGCTTCCTCTCTGGCTGGCAGTAATGTTGGGCGGAGGATGCTCGTGGCGCCAAACTTCGGAATGTCAAACCCGTCCTTGGCCGTTGGTCCTCATCTTGTAGGAAGAGTCGCCTCCTGGAGGTGGTCCTGGCTCGATTGCGTCTTGGTCATACAAATCTCACCCCTGGATTTCTTTATGTCGCGGGGGTTCCCCCGACCTGCCCATTTTGCTCCCCCAGTTGTCCTCTCACTGTTGTTCATCTCTTTGTGGATTGGATTGCCATCTCGACCCTTAGAAGCAAGTTCTTCCCTGCTGTGCTAACTATACCTCTTCAGCTCA
>JABUQX010033143.1:0-10000 GCA_015478945.1 Trachelipus rathkii
TATATATATATATAATATAATATATATACTATTATAAAATAATATTATATATATATATATACTATATTATTATATAGTATACTAAACTATAAGATATCATAACTACGTATATATAGCATCTTATCTGCCCACTAGGGACTATGGAGAAGTCTTGTTGGTGGGCGCCATCGACATAGCCTAAAGCTTATGATCGGATCTATGGCTGCCTCTCAGCTCCACTTACTCTTGAGTTTCCTCCTCTCTCACTATGTCACTATGCAAGTCTTTCTTATAATCGAATTCAATTAAGCACTGAGCGATGGAACGTCTTCTTCCTTCTTGCTGTTAATTGATTTTTTTTGTCGTGGTGGTTTATCGGTGTCAACGGTTTGTTCTCGCATCTCACAACGTATTCTTACTTTTCATCACACGATTCATCTCAATGTTATACTGTCTAAACTATGTTTCATTCACTCTCTATGCCGACTGACTCATTACTCCATTTTCCACTCATGTTTTCAACAATCTGGACCCTCGTTTGAATCTATAGTTGCCTCTCGTCCTTCAGCTTTACTGATTCTATGTCTTGACGACAGGTATGATATTTCCTGGTGGGGCCACGACCTTGTGAAATTCAACTCTTTGCAAAACCGCAAACTTCATTAACATCCGGCCCTTCTTCAAAAAACGCTCAAACTTCAATATTCGTACGACGGCTGTCTAACGTCTCACCCGTTGACACAGTAAACAACATAAACTAACAAATTGTTTGGTAACCTCATTCAAACGGTTGCCAAAGGTACGGTCTCAAAGAATTGGGAGTTCTGTTCAGGTTGCGGGGATTTTTTCCCTCTGCACATTTACTCTAGTTATATAAGTTTGAAGTACTGTTCTCACATCTGGGGGGGGGGGGGCTCATGCTCCCAGCTTTCTATAGGATAGAGATGAGTGTAAAACTATGAGACTAATAAACAGTCCAATACTTTCAAACTCTCTTGACCCTCTATCCCTACGATATGACATTGACGAATTATCTCTTTCCTATTGGTACTACAACGGCACAGATGCTCTGGGGAGTTGGCTTCTCGCATTCCATCTCTATTGCTTCGCCCACGGAGCATAAGGGGTGCCTTGCTCTCGCATGAATTCTGCGTGAGCATTGAAAGCTACAGACTTATTCCTTATTCGTTGTGGTGCCTCCTCCTTTCCAGCCACTTCTGTTCTGTGGAATTCCTTGCCATCTTCTGTTTTCCAACTGTTTTTGATCTTCTCTTTAAAGCCAACGTCTGCTCTGATCTGAGTGATTGTCGTTAGGTTTGGGCCCTGGGTGGGTTTTTATATATTTTATTTTCTGCCCCCTCCTTGAAAAGAGCCCTACCCGTGAGTAGTGATAAAAAAAACAAAAATCTACCTCCTTTTTCCAGATTGGGTTTAGATGCGCAGCATACACCAGAAGAACAATATGACGCAAGTCAAAAAGAAAGCACCACCCCCCTCACCGTCCCCTTTATACCTTTAAGTGAGAAATCGCCGCCGATTGAAAAATGAATCCTAGCGCTTCACGAAACTGCGACAGACCCTCACTGTGGTATCTCGATCAATATGGCGGTTCATCCCCTGCGGCCAGACCCAACCATGCCACCCACACACCCCCCCCCATCAACAAAACCCGCCATTATTCATTCCTATTATGCACTTTCTTCTCGCCTCTGCCAAACTCACATTCCTCTCCTTCGGGCCTTCCTTTACTGACTCAATCCACTTCTTCTTCGGTCTACTTGCCGATCGATTCCCAGCACACTCACCACTATACATTCACTTAACCAACCGATTCTCATCCATTCTGTCCATATGACTAAATTATCTCAAAGCACTCTCGTATATTCTCTCATTTAACACCTTTTGACAAAACGTCGCCCAAAATTTTATTTTTTCAGTCCTCATATTTTCAATTCATTCTCAACCTAACCCGCTCTAAGAATCATATCCATTTTGAACACATTGCATTTGATCTATTCCTTCTATATTCCATACATTGTTTCACTTACCATATACACCTTGACACAGGTAACAATCATACCCTCATGCAAATTCTGCTATCAAGATTTAGTCCCTTCACTCCTCCAAGGATTAATATGCACCTGTCACCTTCCTACCTTAACAACGTTATATACATTCTGCATCCCCCTTTCATTCAACAGTATATAGCTAAGATTTAAACTGCAGGCCACTTGTTCCAGATTCCTCAACCATCTACATACCGTTCACACCGCGGACTCTCCTCACTCCCTACCTAACCTTACTTTTTTAACATAATTTAACTCTGCTCATGTCTATTATTTTAACACCTTGAGAACCCTCTACCAATCCTTTCAACACTCTCTCCGGATTAGCCACACAAAACCAAATCTTCCACATAAATAAGTAGGCCACCCTCCAATCTCTTCCATTCTCCACTCTAACACCTTCTCTGCCACCTTATCTCGTAATTCTCTTCATTCCTTCTCATCAAAGTACAAATTAAATAACCAAGAGAGACACTATCACATCCCTACCTTACTCCACTATATGGTTAATAAACTGTCAACTTCGTTTATTCTTTCACACGCTTCACTATCGTCATACATACTTTTGATCCCTTTTAGAAGCCTACCACCAACACCATATTTCAATAACACTGTTCCCTATTAATCCTATCATACGCCTGTTGTAAGAAAAAGAAAACACTAAATACAATTTATTCTTAAATTCTCTCATTTTGTCAATCATTTGTTTCAATTTAAAAATATTGCATTGCCACACATCCGTTACACTTACTAACGCACCTTGTTCGCTTTGCATCCAATCAGGTCCTCAGTCACTCGACGTACTCTTTCTCCCAAATTACCAGAATATATCTTCCCTACAACCCTCAATAAACTAATTTTTCTATAATCCCTACAGTTCCCCTTACCCCTATATAAGGATACTATTACTGCTCTCCTCCAAAGCCCTTGGAACTATACGCTCCATCTAACGCACGCTTTGCTTAGCACAAGCTTCCAAATAAATTCAATCACTATCTCTCCTAACGTTTTGATCATCTCGCAAGTATTCTCACATCTATTCTTGATCCATTTCACTCTCTTCAACTTTCTCATTACCCATTACCTCCTCCTTACTAATTACTTCATCTCCAAAATACTAATTCCTTCTTGCACCATCAAGCTCGGACACATTCACTATCAACTCTTCATTACTGCCAATGTTATGCAGATTCTCAAATTGTTCCTATGTTTTAAAACATCAGTTTTCGCATTCCAAAGGATTTGCTGCATAGTTGTTTTGATTTATTGGAAGGTTTGTTGCTGCTTAGTTTATGTGGGCATTGTAGATCTCCATGTCTGTTGTCACGATTATTTTTCCCGTTTTAAGAGTGTGGATTATTCGTCGATCTTTGAGCAGGTGCGCGACGGATCGCCGGTGGCCTGCGTCGTCTTTTCGGTGGTCTTGGAGTGGTCAGGTGTGAGGTGTGTTGAATGCTTAAGAACTGTTTTTAATGGTGATAGTATCTCCCTACGGTGGTGAGCCTTTTTCATTGTCCGAGTAGAGTATGGAGATGTGGGCGTCCTTCCGGGTGATTTTTATTGGTTGAATAGGTTATGCTGTTTGATCTGTGGTAGTAAGTGGGGAAACTCAGTTGTTATAAATTTATAGTTAGTGTCTATCATGTCATACAGTGTTATTTATGTGTGTATGTAGCGGTTACTTGCATCATTTGTATGTGGTATTTGACATAGTTTTAGTCCATCCTTGTTTGGGTGTTGGTATCTGAAATGCTGGTATTCTATAAATTTAGTAGATTAGTTATTTATATGGTTGTTTATTTGTTTTATGTATATGTATAGTAGTTGTAGTAGGTGATTGGAATAAATGGGTATGATGTATGTATGTTGCTGTTGAATTTTATATATGATTATGTCGATCCGTTGTGGTGATTATTTATGTGTGTTTTGGTATGTGCGTACTACGATAACATATTTGATATATGTGGTATTGCAGACATGGTGGGCTACCGCCGTGAGCTTGCATTGTTGGGTAGATCTCTGGCGTGGCATCGGTATCAGTAGACTGTCGTGACGTGCTCCGCAACTTTTGAGGAAACGTAGTCCGCTAGCGCTCACTCCGCCACTTATATTCAGTTACAAGTTCTACAATCCGTTGGCCCCAAGTGTATTGTCGCCAAAGTCCGACGTCTCCGCTAATAATGCTGCGACTTCAGCAAAGATTTTAATTACTTAAATACTAAATAGATATACTTCTTAACCAAATAAACAATTCACCGACATATTTATTATAATATTATGATTATAAATTGAATGAACTATTTACAAAATCTCAGATTTTCCACTGCCTCACTCAAATGTCGCTTCCAAAGGACAAGGAATCATATATTACTAAAATATATATATATATATCTATTCTAAATATATTATTTTATATATACATTATTATATAAGTACTTATTATAGTATTATGTATTTATTATATATATACTATATTATAATATAATATATATTATATATATATATATATATAATATATATATATCATGATCTTATAAATATATATATATATTATTAAGTATATATATGAAATCTTTCAAAAAAAGACGTAGTCGGGTCGGATACAAATTTAAAAACCAGTTAAGGACTGACCTCTGCTTGCCTCAAAATATCCCCACCAATACTAAATATTCGCTTTACAGCCGCAGAACAGGGAGAGTTGTATCTATATTTTATGAAAGTTCAACAAATTTCTGGGCCTATGACTGAGAAGGAAAGACTGTCTGGTGGAGGAGTGCTGGGTGTTAGTTTCACTTCCAGAGTCATTGGCCTAATTTAAGCCGTCCTCACCTAAATCAGTCTGCTCCCTTTGAATATTTTGACCACCCTGCTCCACCCATTAAGAAGCGTTTTATTTCGCTCCAAGACTTTAGTAGACTCCATGAAAGCCCTCGGCTCCTGCAGAGTCGATGCTAATGCTACGGATCAGCTCGGTTAGCTATATATATAATATATATATATTATAGTGTATATTATATATATCTATAGTAATATATATATTTAGATATTAATATAGTATTAGTATATATATATATATAAATTATATATAGATAGTATAATATATATAATATATATCTTATTTTATATATACTATTCAATATATATATATATATGTATAGTATATAATATATATAATTATAATATTATATCACATATATAAATATATATATATATAATTAATCGATTGAAAGTCATACATATTATTTATGGATATCTAAATTATATAGCTGTATATAATATACTATATATATATACTTATTATAATAATTTATTATATATATATAATATATATATATATATATCAAACTATATATAAGTATATACTATAGATACTATTATTATTATATATTAATCAGTTCTGTGTAAACCCAAATATATTTATAATATATGATTTATATATATATATATATATAGATATATATATATATATACTAATTATATATATATTTATTAATAATATATTATATTATAATATATTTGGTTTTACACAGACTTGATTTAGATATTGCCCTAGTTATTATAGTAATAATATAATTAATCTAAAGTTATAGTGAGGGTAATAGCCGATTCAGTCTATAAATCAATTTAAATAGTTTATTTTTATGATGGTACCTTTAATTATTTCTTTATTTGACGTTTCATAATTGATAAAAAACCATAAGTCTTAGACTAAAGTATACTTAGTTATAAACTGTAAAAGAAAAATTATATTTCTTTATTTAAAAAACCAATAAGAATTCTTACTAAGTAAACTATATTTTCAATTTTTGTTAAAAGGTGCGGAACAAAAGAGCGGAAACTTTTTTTGATCCGACGTGCAAGTCCGACTCAATTTCCGACGAACTCCGCACTCCGCCCTAGTCCGCCCTATCTGTGCTAGTCGCGTCGGAGCGGGACTAGCGCGACTAGCGAGACTTAAAGAGCGCGAAGTGCCACTTACTGATATATATAATATACTCTATATCTTATGATATATATATAATTATTATATATATCATATATCAATATAAAACTATTTAATATATATATATAATATATATCTATATATTAATTATTATATATAGTATAATATATATAATTTACTATATATATAATATATATATATATATAAGCTGTGCAAACGTATTATAATTACATTAAAGGTATCATTACTTTTAACAATTATTATGGTTACAAAGTATAGAACAAATATTACCCGTGAATAACATTTTAATAGACCTTTGTCATTTTAGTAAAGCTGTTTCTTCAGTATTACGTAAAAAATTACTTAGAAAAATAAATGATAAAATTGCGCCTTTCTGATCAGTATTCTATACCATTAGCTATGGCAAGTTTTATCTGGTGTCACAGAAAATGATTAAACAATTTAGATATTTCTAGTTCTATTTGTGACTGCTTTGCGCTACCCAACCAAAGGACGACGGTAGCTAATTTCGTTTAAAAAAAGTGTATTTGATCTTTTTTTAAAATTAATCTTGAGTATATATTATATACTTTATTTATATACTATAATATCTAAAATATATAATATATATATATTATATCATTAAATTATTATATACTATAATATAAATATACATCTATATTAAAATATTATAAGTATAATATATATTAAATATTATATATATATATATAATGTAAAATCTATGTAAAAATTATAATTGAGAAAGAAAATGAAGGAAGTATTTTAGACACGAAAAAATGATATTTGAAAGATGTTTGTTTGTGTGTGTGTGTTTGTGGTGTGTAGGTGTGTGTGTGTATATATACCTGTGTGTAGGTGTGTGTATGAGATTGCTCGAAAACCTGATCTGACAACTACAAATCACGAGTTTTGTTTTGATATAAGCCAAACAAATGGACAGATATCATCAAGTTTTCGAATGAAAACCAATAATAGTAATAAATTTAATAATTAATATTAATAAATTTAGCAAATTATTTTAAAATAATGTAATAGTAAAAATTTTAATTAATTTTTATCTTAATTGTAATTAAAATTTACCTTTCTAATTTTATAGGAATAATTTTCATACCGAAATAATATAAAAGTCAAGGATGAACACCTTAATATTTATGTTTTTTTTTAACTATTTTTTGTACCCTTACTACCAACTTTTTCACAATCACTAGTAACCAAGTTTATTTTTTTTTATCACAGATGAACACCACCACTCGCGGGCAGAGCCCTAATTAAAGAGGGGGTGTACTCAATTAACGTCTAAGCAAGACGAAGCCAAGCCCAAGGAGAGAACAGATCACATTCTACCACCCGACCAGTTGCGAACCAGTAATACCAAAAGGAATTGTTCTAAAGATCACATTCTAGCCACCCGACCAGTTGCAAAGTTGTTGTAACCTAGTAGCTATTAAAACTTTACTACTACTAACTTATTACTACATACTACTACTTACTACTACTACTAATACAATAATAATAAAATTAATAATAATCAATAAATAATAATAATAATAATATAAAAATAATAATCTAAAAAAATAAAAAATTAATAAAATATAATAATAATAATAATAATAATAATAATAATAATAATAATAATAATAATAATAATAATAATAATAATAATAATAATAATAATAATAAATAATAATATAATAATAATAATAATGACAATTGTAATAAAAGAAATAATTCCTTTCTCCTTTGAAATTGGAGTGTTTCTCATTTATTTTAGAAATTGGAAATAAAAAAAATTAAACATTTTTCTTGGATCAAAGAAGTATTTTAATGAATCTTATATCTGTATTATAATATATATATATATATATATATATATATGAATATATATTTATCATACGTATAATATATATATCAGTATATATTAGTATAATATATATATAGATATATAGTATATTTATATACGTATATATATTATATATATATATATATAATCACTAATATATATATATATCATAATATATATATATGATATATATATATATATCACAGAGGACCCCGGAAGCTCATGCAACTTATTATATTCATTGTTGAATTACATACACAGTGAATAATGCTTCCCCTTTCTAAAATCTCCTTTCTCAGTAGAATATGAAACAATCTTTGTGTTTCCTCCTCTTCCCACTCTTTCATCTCTAGATTTGTTTCTTATTCTTTCTCTCCACGTTCCCTCTTACTTTCTTCTGAAATTGTACTGAACCTTTAGGTAATATTTCGCAACTAATATCACCACATTACACGCTTCCGATGATGCTATTCCTCTTTTCTCACCTTTTCCTTATTTTCAAACACATATGTATAACATTTTAATCTCTTCTAAATATGTGATTTCTCTTCTTTCTGAGTGCCTACTACTACTACTACTACTACTACTACTACTACTACTACTACTACTACTACTACTACTACTACTAATTACAATCTCTACTACTACTACTACTACTACGATGATGTAGGGTTCTGAGGAACTCCTTCCTACGATTTTCAAAGCCTATGCTCCCGAACTTCCACCTCTGATATAGTAAGCAGTTTCGACTCAGATTATCAACTTTGACTTTTCCTCCAGCGCTCATTCAAACTGTGTCGAAACCGAAAAATGTTTTCTCACTATTGATTTAATCTATATTTGCTGTGGAACTGAACATGTCGAATTCTTTCAGTAAAGCCTGGCACAAAGTTTTGAACTAAATTTCCTTATTCGGTACGTATCTTTTTTCCGTTAAATGTTTTAATTCTGATCCTCTAAAGCAGATGATATAAAAAACATCTCTCATCCTTATATAACTATGTTCCTCCAGGCCCTATTTCTTTAATAATTTCCATTAAATAATATAAATATATATATACATTATATAATAATAATATATACTATATATATTATCAAATATATATATATATAGATTATATATATATAACCTATACTAATTACTATTATAATATAGCCTATATATATTTAATTAATATAATATATATTAATATATATAGTATATTATACTTATCTCTTCGCTCCTATCCCTGATTTGGGGTGTGACGGAGCGTAGAATACCACCGCTGAACATGAAAAAAGTAGTAGAACCTGAAGCCAAGGCGCAACAAGAACCCCGCCTCCTTTTACCGTCCCTACTTGTACACCCACAGTGAGAAATCGTAACAATCAAAACAAAAGTTTACCATGAGGCCTTCACGAGACCGCGGTGGCACCCTCACTGTAAGGCGCTACTTTCGCATATGCGGGCTTCATCCCCTGGCAAGCTCACAACTATTTGTGAAGGGGGGTGCCATCCAGCAGATCTCACCTTTCACTCCTATTATGCACCATTTCTTCTGACACTCTGCAAAACTCACATCCTCTCTTCTCAGGCATTCCTTTCTGACTCAATCCATTATATATGGTTATAATATATATTATAATATATATATATAATATATTATATACTTAAATAAAACTCCTATATAATATATTATACTATATATAGATATATATATAATATATTATAATATTTATATAGTATATATATATTATGACTATATATATATATATATATATATATATATCCGGGGGACAATTCAACACAATCTTCGTGAAAAATTTATACACTTAATGTATAGTAGACCTTTTTCTTCATGTTATAAAAGCAAATCAATTAAAAAAAAACATGATCTCATCTATGTCAAATTCATCTCTATAGTCGAACTTCAATATTATCTCAACTTGTGATTCCAAGCAAAAACGTATCCGCATATTTTAAAATCCTCATCCGCACTATCATTTATGTAGATGCAAATATTCATATTTCTCATTTGTATTCATGATAGATTAAAAAAATAAAAAAATAAAATAAAATAAAAATAAAAATATGCATCCGCAACTGTTCGAAGTTAAAATATAAAAGCACTACGAAAAAAGCTATAGAAAACTTGGGAGTAATTTTCCTAT
>JABUQX010033143.1:15000-32032 GCA_015478945.1 Trachelipus rathkii
TATCACCACTCACGGGGAATGACCTATTCAAGGAGAAGACAGGAAATAATTATAAAAAAATAATAAAAAATAAAAATAATAAAAATTATCTAACGATATTTCAGAGTTCATTAGTTTTTGACTTCTTCTTCTTCTTCTTCTTTTTCTTCTTCTTCTTCTTCTTCTTCTTCTTCTTCTTCTTCTATGATAACGAATAATCCTAATCCAAAACTTTATTACAGAATTTCTCTGAAGTTAGTACCTCTTCCCTGCTTCTTCTTCTCTCTTTCTTTGTCCTCTTTCTCAGAATCATAACAATGGAGGAACCATTCAACCAATTTACTACTAACTGATCTTACATTTCCATTAGCTTTCACTTTCTCTTCTTCTTCTTCTACAAATTTTTTCAGACAACTTCAATATTTTCAACACATGCTTCGGACATACAGTAACTTCAAACAAAACACGGTTATCTATATTATGGACAAAACATCAACGCAGCATACTCCATCAATGCATGAGTTGGTGCGATGACGGTATAGCGACGGAGTCGCATGGCAATCGCGGTTCGAAATCCTAATTCGGATCTAGGCTAGAAATTACCTAGAAATATTCCCTCCTTGAATAGGGCTATGCCCGTGAGGTTTGATCTTTTATATTAAAAAAAAAAAACGGTGCGCCGCTGCCAATGATATATATAATACTATATTATTATAATATATATATATATATAATAAAATATATACTCATATATATTATACGTTATATATATATATAATAAATATATATATATACATTTCCGAACATTAAGGGAGAAAATTTAAAATAATACTGAAATATGGATAAGTTTAAAACACTTTTTCCTAACCTAACTAACCTAAACCTGAACTCGAAGTAAGCCAATAATATACCTATCAACCTAACAAAACCTAACTTAATCATTTTATATTCAATTTTCGGGCAAATTACAAAAGTTCGACTCATATTTGGTTCGTCAAATGTTCCGCAGGCCATAGACCGACACACACAACCACCACAAATTCACACACCACACACACACCACATATAATATATATTATATTTAATTTATAAATATTATAATATATATATATATAAATAATATAGTATATACAAAGTTCTTAGAAGTTTATAAAAGGTATTAATTTAGTTTAAAATTGAGGGTGTCTCTCTTAAATGTACTACCAAATTGACAGATCATACAAATCTTATTTATGTATCATAGGTTACTTAAGTTTAAAAGCTTGATTACAGAGACATACATGTATTTAAGAATCATGTTCGCTAAATTTCAAAATGATGACGCCATTCGTTCCAACACAGCTTATACGCAAACCAAAGAAGTCCAACGACAAAATACAATTCATTTGAAATGTGGCTCCATTATCTTTCGATATCATTCAGTCCAGTTATCCGTTCTGGTTTTGAGCGATAAACTCTGTCCTTGTCAGTATCTCCCATAAAAGAAGTTCCATTGCGTAAAATCTTGGAATCGCGCATGGTATTTCATACTACCCCTTTCGTTCAATCCATGTGTTTGAAAATGCTCATCGCTAGTGACTTCAATAACATCAACTATGAATGTGCTCGAGGTGCTCCATCTTTTGAATAGTAAAATCTATTCCGTTTATCTACGAACATCTCGTCAATGTGTGGTGACCGATCCGACTCCTGCATCTACCTGCTCCGTTAAAAAAACGTCCTATATGCCTAATGCTAAATCCCACACCTACAACAGTTACTCCCTGGTAGGTTAAATGTGTTCAAATTTAACATGGATTTACAGAACCCAGTAAGGTACAATTATGGCGATTAATACGAGTCCATTATATTTTAAAGGTGCCTCATTCACTCCAAGACAATTTTTGTGAACCCCTGCTCCTGCACATTTAGCCAGGTAACCTGATTCACAAAATTGGAAGTCTCTCGTCGATCTCTTCATTGAGAGTCATGGAGTAGATTGGTAGCTAGCATTTCCAGCTAAAGACGCTTCAAAGATGCGATGGATCACTATCTTTGAATTTGTCTCCCTGAGCCGTTTGTCCGAAGAGATTCTGTAGGGAATCGAAATAAGCTGTTCTTGTACCATTTGTCTTCCTTTCAGGTTGTGGATGCCGTGGTTCATTCCGAAAACGTTTTTTGTTGACTGTAACGGTTCCATTCTGTTTCGTAAAATTTCTCTCTGAGCTGGCAATGGTCCGTGCGGATGGTGCGGTTTTATCGAGTCTCCTTCTTAACGTCTTTGCACTTCCGAGGCGTTTCCGGTGGTCCAATAACATTAGGGGACAAACTTCTCTCTTCAAAGCTAAGTTGATCTCCTGCCTTCTGTTACATGTAGTTCACCTGAGAAAAATAAGTCAATGTTTAGTATACTATTTTGAGCACACCCTGTATATATGGAATATATAAATATGTGTTATTTCTGTAAAATAAAAGAAAAAAGATAAAATTTATATATATAATATTATATATATTATATATTATAGTATATATATATAATATAATATAATTATATAGTATATTAGTTATATAATATATAGAATATAATAATGTATATTATAAATATATACTATATACATATATATATATTATTATATATATATAATATATAATATATATAATATATATATTATATATAATATATTATATATATACTAAGTTAATAGTATTATATATATGTATATATAAGTATATATAATATATATATATATATATATATATATATTATATACTATATATATAATATATATATAAAAAATATAATATATATTATAAATATATAATATATGAGATAGAGAGAGAGAGAAGAGAGAGAGATGAGAGTCGGAGAGAGAGAGAGAGAGTGCAAGTGTGTGGTTTGCAGTTAGTGGTATATTCCCTTGCAAATATTTGAATTGATAGAATGAAATGTATTTATTTGAGCTCTTAATCATTTATTCAAACGATGGGGCCGAATTTTTTTCGACTTAAAAGATAAAATCGCCGTATTGTCGCATTTTGTATAATATGTATTATTGTACGTCAAAACTACAAGACTTTTAATCAAAAATTATTTTGTTATTTTCTTATATATGTATATATAATAATTATATATATATATAGTATAATATAGTATAGTATATATATATTACTATATTATAGTTATATATATATATAATCTATTATATATATATATATATTTTATATATATATATATTTATAATACTGTATATAATATAAATCTATATATATATATGTATATATGATATATATATAAATATATTATATATATATATAATTATATGATAGTATTTATTATTATTATACAGTAATATATATATAGTTATATAAAATATTATATAGATATATATATATATATTATATTTATATATATTATAGTTATATATATTATATATATATATATATAATATATATATACTAATATAATATTATGTATAGTATATATATATAATAATATATATATAATAATATATATATATATATATATATATATATATAATATTATATATATATATATACTGTATATATATATATAGTCATAAATATATATAATAATATATTATATAATAATTATATATATATATATATATAATAGATATATATATAATTATATATAATATTATAATATTATAGTTATAGTATTAAATCAAATATTATATAGAATATAAATAATTATAATATATTATTATATTGTATATAATCATATATATATAATAATATATAATATATAATATATATATATATATTATATTATATATATAATATATATATATAATATATATATAGTATAATTATATATAGGTACAGTGTATGACAGAGACGAATTTCCGAATACGAGTTGTCGCTCGTCGAATTTTTGCTTCAAAATTTGCGACCAACCAATTTAAGGTACAAGCCTGCCGCTAAGATTTTCACTTATTGAAAGAACACCCATAGATAAAGTTGCAGACTGCTCTCTGGCATTGGACGCTATTTAATACACTTGCTTTAACTTATTTTCGAAACATTCCTGAAAGGGAGAAGAAACATAACCCATCGGAAGGTTCCTGTATGTGGAGCATGTTAAGTGTATTAGTATGGAAAAGCGTGGCGAAAAAGCCAAAACCAGTGAAGAAATATTAAGTTAAATCTCAAGTTGTCTATTAATCCAATTAAATATTCACTTTAATAAAACAGATTTTGTTTCTTTACATTCCCTTTTATAATACTTTTATAAAAAATATTGTTTATATTATATATACTTTTATTTCTTAGAAATAGAGCAAAAAAAATCACTGGGTGGCATTTTGGGGACTAGAATCAAGATTAATGAAATTTCATTTCAATGAAAATTTTTTTCGATTTGATAATAGCGAGCCAATTGAGTTACGAGCTCAGTAACGGAACGAATTAAACTCGTAAGTCAAGAAACTTCATAATATATATATTATAATATTATACTATACTATAATATACTGTAGATTATACTATTATATTAATATAGTAAATATAGTATATTATTATATATAGTATAATAGTATATATATATATAATACATATATATATATAGTATAACTATATACCGTTATATATATAGTATATATAAGTATAATATAATATAGTATATATGTATAATTATATATATAATATATATTATCTATTATATTATAATATATTATACTACATATATATAATAATATTATATATAATCATATACCGTAAATATATATATATTATATATGATAGTATATATTATATGAATAATATATATAAATATAGATATATATATATATATAATATATATATGAGTATTTTGTGTGTGTTGTGTTGTTGTGTGTGGTGTTGTGTTGTGTGATACTTGGATGAAGATCATTAATAGAGTGAATGTACGGATCTGTAAGGGTATGAATGTGGCACCTGGCCCAGTGAGATGATCCACGTATTGACAAATACCAACAATGAACTCCGTCCGCAGTCTCGTGAAGCACTAGGGTTATTTATTTTTTTTAAATACAAACTAGTGTAATAACAAATTTAGGGTTAAGATGCAGAAAGTCTTTCCTATCTACTACGCATTTTACTACTATAAACTATTCTATTTCCGTTCATGTGAAGCCACACTATACCGCATATTTTAATTTCTGAAGTTTCGCAATTAATATATTATGATAATATATATGATAAGATATATATATATATATAATAATATATATATATTATGATATTAATATAAGTATATATATATTTTATTATATGTTTTATATATTATATATGTATATTTAAATATAATATAATTCAATATATATATATATAATAGTTATAATAATAGTATATTATATATATAACTATATATTAATATATTAATATATATATATATATAATATAGTATGAGTATATTATATATATAATATATTATAGTATACCTATATATATATATATATATATAGGTATATATATATATATATATATATATATATATATATATATATATATATATATATATATATATATATTTTATATAATTTATTTTTTATATATATATTTATAATATATATATATATATATATTACCCATATTTAAACCATTTCTTTATGTAATATATTTAGAGTTGCAATAATATATAATATATTATTACCCATTTGAACCATATTACTTGTGAAAATGTAAATATTGATACAAAATAATATACAATTCTGTAACAAAGACTTTATATTTAAAATAATCAAAATTATGTTTGTGTCAATATTTATTTAAATGCTTTTGTAGATAAAATCCTTGTTATAACATTAATCTATTATGAATAAAATATTCCCACAACGCTTGAATACATTGATTCTTTCTATAAGCTTAAAGAGATAATTCAGCTTCAATCTTAGCCGCCGAGGAAATGAAAAAAGTTATCTGTTAATCCCGAGTTTACAAGCCTCTGAATAAAATAAATCGCTCTCGCACTTCAGTCTGCCTTGCCAACTCAAGCCGTATTGCTTAGCCAAGGTTTACCTCCTGATTCTCCGGAACACAAACTGTCTCGATAGTCAGCACGGGGACCAGCCTAGCTGGTCGACAAGAAAAATAATCGATACAACATCAAGCCTCATAGGTTAGGATAGGTTAGGTTAAGTTAGGTTAAGTTATAGGTCCGTCGTCACCTAACCCTACGCTTCGACATCTCTTCAAAGTAGATCTCGACTCAAATCAAAGAGATTTCATCGTGTTATTTTCAACAAACTTCAAAAAGAAAATTTTATTCAACAATTTATCATTATTTGGTGCTTCTGTTCCTTATTAAATCAATATTATTAGGTAAATTTACTTCCAGTTCTAAAGAGATATGTTAAAATACAATAGCTAATTAAATGGTGAGATAAATATTTTTAATCACAATCCATCGATATAGTAGAATCTGAACAAAAAAAAAAGCCATCATCCAGCCACTATATATATATATATATATATATATATTATATATATTAGTATATATAATTATTAATAAATTATATATATATTATATAATAATATATTATATATATAATATATATATATAAATATATATTATATATATATTTATATGTATATTATTATATAAATATATATTATACTATGGCATTCAGTAGGACTTCAAAGAAAAGTACCGTATATTTATTAAAATTTTGTATTTTTCCCACTTTAAAAGGTATTATTTTTAACCAATAAGCATAAAGATTAAAGTTGCTAAGCGATAAGTTTAAATCAATGTTACCTAACGTAACCTTAAAATACACCTTACTTACTTACTTGCTTTACTTAACTAACCTTACTTAAATATTATTAAATATTTAATCTCTATTTTTTTCAGTAATGTAAATTTTTGTTTCGCGCGCCCCATTGAATTATTACCAATTTTTTCCAAAATATTTACAGGAGAAAGATCCTATCGAGAATTTCATATATTATATATATAATATATATAATATTATATTATATATATATATATATATATATATATATAATATATATAGTATATATATATATATGATAATATAGCAAATAATAATAATAAGCATTGTAAGTAACACTTAAGTACTTTAAGAGATCTTTATTTGTTGAGTCTAATAGAAATGAAATTAATAAAACTATAGAGACTCAAAAGTATAGTACCAATAGAAATACTAGTTCAATTGTGCATTATTCGGCAACTATCAAAGCATTCCTGATTATAATATTATATATTATATATATATATATATAATAATAATATATATATATTATAATATATATATATATATATATAATATATATATATATATATAATATATATATGGGCCTGTTATGTTTTTTAGACCGACTTCCGTCAGTTTGGTTTTGTTTGTTTTTCAATTATACATTAATATGATACTAACATTGAATTTAAGTGGTGACGGGACATGATTCAAAATATATTAGGACCCTGTTCTGTTGATGGTGTCAGTTTTTCTTTTATTTTTTTTAATTAAATGCTAGTTAATTGTACTAATCATGAAATTAGTGGTAACGCAATATGGATTCAAAAGTTTCGAAATATTAAATAATTTTTTAAAAAAGTAATTTTTAGTAATATTGTTTTTATTTTTTTTAATTCCGGTAATATGTTTGTTTTTGGGTGTTTTTTAATAACTAAAGCGAATTCCCAAAAGGTATACCGCACCGATTGCAGGAGTCGGGTCTCTCGGCCTTACCGGTTGACGACGGTAGGAACTCATTTACCCCCCCCTCCGGGTAGGGTCCCAACCCCCCTCTTGGTATTTGGTGTCCCGGGTTACCCAACGCCCCTCCTACGGGTAATGGAAACGTCCCCCTCTGTTCCCCCGTCATCTCGAGCCCCCTATTATATATATATATATATATCTATATATATATAATAATATATATATAATATATTATATTACGTAATATATTATATATTTGTATATATGGCTATAATATATTTATAATATATATTATTATAATATATAATATAATATATTATTATTAAATATTAAATATAAATTATATAATATATATATATATTATAGTAATATACTATATATATATAAATACATATATTATATAATATAATTTTGTAATAATTTATACGCTGATTCCAAATATTAATTGGTTTTTCTGTAAGTTCGTACTTTTCGAGATATATATGTAAATTCAAAAAATCATCTATAAAAAAAATATACAAATATATAATTAATTTTTTAACCCAAATTATTTAAAATTTTCGAACTTTGAATCATGTCGTCACACTAATATCGCTAGTATCATCATATACAGCAATATTATTAATAAAAAATAACAATAAATAAATTAAATCAAACTGACTGGAGTCGTAAAAACATAACATAACCTTTATATATTAAGTATATATATATATATAGTATATATAGTATATATATATATAAATATAATAGTATATATAAATATATAATTAATATAATATATATATATATTATATATAATATAATATATTATTATATTATAATATATATTGTTATCACTCCATTATAACTTGTAAAAAAAAATTTTAATTATGTTCGCACTTATGCTAAGATTGCGCGAGCAAAATTTTACATAAGTCGAAATGAAACAATAATATAAACTCTTTCCGTTGAGATACTCTTCTAGTCAAAGAGTCAGATAAGTCAGATAGTCAGAAAAGTCAGTCAGATACAGAGTCAGAATCAAATTCAGAAAGAAATCAAGATACTCTTCCAGAAATCCCCAAACTTAAAACCTCTTCGCAAAGACGGGAAATTCACGGAAGGCTATCGGCTCGCCTGCGAAGAGTATCTCACAGAAGGAACTTTTATTCTTTATACTTTCATTGCATATTTTACTATGTTGAATAAAACATCATTTCAAAATATCATTCTAATTTACCAAACCTCTAATTTTAGGTGCTTGCTCATAAAATCAGCCCCAATTTAGCAAGTACTCCCTATATAATATTATATATCTATTATATATATACTAATATATATATATATATATATATATAAAATATATATATAATTATAATATTATATATTTATATATATATATGAGTATATATATAATACTATAATATATATTATTATATATATAATATATATATAATATCTTGTTTGGAGTATCTTCCCACTTCATATATTGTTAATTATAAATAATTAATTATAAATAAATCATGCAACGAATAAATAGAACACACACACTACACACACACACACACACACACACACAACACACACACACACACACACACCTACCCACACTACACCTACACACACACAAGCACTCACACACACATGAGCACTCACACACCTACACCTACTCACATACATACATACATACATACATACACATACTACATACATAGGCAAATTGTCTTTTAGCAACAAATTAGCTGGGTAGTAAACAAGGTAACAACTATTAGTAAAAGCACTCAAAAAATAATGCAATAAAGGTTTCGAGCCCTTTTTGAGGAAGAAATCTTTCCTTCAACCAATATCATTTAGTCGGCATTTAGTCGGGACATAATTTTCTTTTTGACCTTATTTTTTTTTTTAATGTTTGCAAATTTTCTTCTTTATTGTTAAAGACTTTAGGCATATTTACTTTTATGTCCACTCATCTTTTTTATTAATTATTATTATTATTATTTTTATTATTATATTACTTATTCTTATTATTATTATATTATTATTATTAATTAATTATACTATTATTCATTATTATTATTAATTTATTATTATTAATTTATTATTTATGTATATTATTATAATATCTTTATTATTGAGTTTATTAATTTTTTTTTTTTATTTATTATTTATTATTATTACTTTCTCCTTTTCTTTCCTCTTTCTTTCTTTTTCTTCTTTATTATTATTATTTATTATTATTATTATTATTTATAGTATAGTAATTTTTCTTATTATTATTAATATTATTTTATTATTTATTATTATTATTATTATTATTATTTATTTATTATATTATTATTATTATTATTATTATTATTATTATTATTATTATTATTATTATTATTATTATTATTATTATTATTATTATTATTATTATTATTGAGTTTGCAATGATAACTAAAATTACAAAGAGTATTCTATCAATTTCTTAATTAAAAAATTTCTTCAATATATTTTAAGGGCGCTTCTATTTGAGCGTTTAAAACGCGGCGTTTTTGTCGCCGCGCAAACGCTAGTTGTGTAAATCAGTTAGTAGTGCATTGTTTTAAATATATGAGCGCTTTAAACGCTGATCAATTAATAGTGCATTGCTCTATCTATACGAAGCTTTAAACGCTCGAACTGACCTATCCAACTAACGACGCGTTTTAAACGCTAATATATCTAGTGTCTAATAGTCACTATGCCAAAAACTTTAGCGGCGCGTTTTAACTCGTTAATTTAATCACATTAATGTGTTTTTAATTCAATATAACACATACTATTAAGTGTTACTACTATTTTAAACGCGTACCATACCCATGCAAACATTTTACGCTGTTAAAATAGATATAGTGCTCATGGTAAGTGTTTAAAATGGTAGAAGTGTTATATTTTATTTTTTATTATTAACACATGAACGACAAAATAATCGTGTTAACATTTTTATAGTGCAAACACACGCACACATACACACACAGACAAGAATATATATATATATATATATATATACTAATATATATTATATATATATATATATAAAAAAATTCTAATATATATATATATAATACTATAATATATATATATATATATAATATACTATACTAGATAATATATATATATATATATATATATATATAATCAAATTCTCCTAGAGTTGGGGGAAGTTCCCAAATTCAGAGCCAATTTAAAAACAGACCGACATTCTCCGATAAAAAGGCATAGTGCATTCCATGCTTTTCCAGTGGATTACATATTAGAATGAGTCCAGAGCTGTTAAGTCTGTGGTCATAGAATTGTTAGAAAATGGATGGAAAATGGTAAAAGGCTTTGCAGAACGAGGCGTTTTCAAATGAAGGAATTTAGCTTTCAATATTGGAAGTGTTTGTGTGTGCCCTCCGATAGTTGTTTGTGTTATTTTATTCTGTTTTAATTTATGTGAATTATGTGATATCAATATAAATATATATATATATATATATATATATAATAATATATTATATATATATTATATAGGAATAATAACATATATATATAATATTATATATAATATATTTATAATAATATCATAATATATTATATAATATATATTAATATATATATCTATACTATATATATAGTATATTGCATATGATCTAGCTTCTACCTATACTCATATCTCAAACTTACAATAGCATCAGCCGAAAGGGAATACATGCCTGGATGCTGGTTCCAATTTTATGAAAAAATGTAAAAAAAAAAAAAAAAAATAAAAAAAATAAAAAAATAAATACTCAAAACTACAATAGCTACAGCGGTAAAAAGGAATACATTTTGGCATCCTGGTAAAATTTTGGATAGAAAATTAAAAAAAATAAAAAAAATAAAAAAAATCTATTGTTAATAATTAGTATATGATTAGAGAGCCTATTTAGAGACCTATTGGTTATCGTTAAAATAAATAGACAAAAAATAAATTTGCTTTTTTTTTTTTTTACTAAAGAATAACCCCAAGGGTTACGCAATCGATGGCAGAGTCGCGTCTCTCGCCTGTGCCCGGGAAACTACGGGTAGCACTAATTCTCCCTCCGGAGGGTCTCCTGGAACCCCCGCTCTTTGTATTTGGGTGGCGGGTTCCTTCCCCCTCCCCTACGAGTATGGAAAACTCCCCCCTGTTTCCCCGTCGGCTCGGCCCCCTAGCATGCCCGTTAATACCTTAGCAATAATATATAAATATATTATATATATAATATATATAATAAGTCATATTATATATATATATATAATATATATCTATATATAGTATATATAATATATATATATTTATATATATATATATATATATATATATTATAACGATGTCCCATCCCTAAAAAAAAAACAAAAGCAAATAATTATTTATTTATTATAATTTTTCTTTTTACATTCTCCTAACTAAATTTTACAGGATTCCAAAAATTATTCCTTTTCGCTGTAGCTAATTTTTTTTTTGAAAAGAATTTTTTTTTTTTTTTCTTTTCTTTTACGTTTCCGCAATAAATTTTGCCGGGATTCCAGCAATGTATTCCTTTTTCGGTAGCTGTTGTAGTTTTGAGATATGAGTATAGGCCACAATCTACATCTATGCCTAATATATATATATATATATATATCTATATAAAAATAAACAAATTATAACTATATATATAATTATATTATATAATATATAATTATATATATATATACTAATAATTATATTTATAAATATATATAAGATAATATATAATTATATTATATAATGTAATATATATATTTATAAATATTAAAAAATATAATATGATGGTGTGTTATCTTCCACTTTCATATACATATCGATTGCCATAATTCGAACACATTTGAGAATAATTGAAGTAAAAATGCGTAAAGTCAAATTGAAACTATAGTAATAAAGCAGCTTCACACCATTAAAAATATTAAAAAAAGAAGTTAAAGTCAATAAACTAAACTAAACTCAACATAACCTTTACTTATCGTAAATATAATGTAATTAATATTTTTATATTTATAATTTATTTCACTTTGCATTGTTAAAAAAAAATAAACACTCATTTGGCACCAAGATCACTTTCTACACTTTATTCGATTACGTAGATTTTTTTTAAAAATGACTTGAGCTTAACTGTAGGCAGATAACCGACATGAACCACCATTTTAGTGTTTAATATAATTAAACATTTTTTTCAAGTTGATCAAATGAATATTTCCAGCTTACCTTGAATAGTAGATCTTCTGTTTCTGAGATAAGTATTAATTTTAACGTCTTAAATTTTTAGCTATTTACTGTAATTTTGCATCAGATCGGGTTTTAATCATGACGTTATCCTAGTTTTTTTAGTTTTTTTCTTCATTTTTTACCTTTCTTAGCTTATGTCAGTTATAGTTATAATCACATAAGATTCAATTTCAATGCTCACCCGAGGGGAAGATTGGAGGACTCCAGTGGACATACGGATAGCCTCGATTTTAATGGGATCTAACAGATGTAGTAAGGTTAAGGAGACCTGACCAAATACTACGTAGCCATAGTCCAATTTAGATCGAATTAGGGTTGTGTGGAAACGCAAAAGGCACTTTCGATCAGTACCCCAAGATTTTGAGGCGAGATAACGTAATAGGTCAAGCATGCAATGACAAGTCGTTTTCAGGAGTTTAATGTGCGGTGCATATATTAGGTGGTCATCTAGAATGAGTCCTAGAAATTTGACTTGTGAAGTTGCAAGAATGATTGAATTCTATAAGGTTAGGTTGGCGGAAGGAGAGTGGCAGGTTCTTCGACTTCCTTTTTTCCTAAATAGTACTGGTGAGGTTTTGCTGAGTGAGAAATATTCTCAATAGCTAGTTGAAGTTGCCTTTCAAATAATAGCAGCCTGGCACCGGCAATGTATAGCGCCAGGTCAACATAGAGAGAAAAATTAACTGTTGCTGGGACAGAAGTAGCAATGTCATTGAATCCAAGAGCAAAGAATAATACACTTAGAACACTGCCCTGCGGAGCACCCTCAACCAGAGTAAAGATGCATGATAGAACAGAAGAACACCAACCCTGGATGGATTTGTTTGACATAAGGCATTTAATAAAGAATGGGAACTGTCATCGAAAACCAAGGAAGTGATGTTTAAGGAGAACACCACATCTCAACGATGAGTCATAAGCTTTTTCAAGGTCAAAAAAGAAACCAAGAACCATCCCACCAGTTCATAAGGCTTCCGGGATGTTATGATTCAGTTTTAACAAGGGATCCGCGGTCGAAATATTTTTGCGGAAACCAAACTGGAAGTTTGGAAAAGCCTGGTGACTTTCCAAAACAGGGAAAAGGCAGCCTGAAACTATTTTCGCCATCATTTGCAAGTATTGGTCATTGGTTGTCCGCCAACTCCGGATCCTTCCCAGGTATGTTAATAGGGATTGCAAATGCTGTAGTCCAAACAGATGGAAAAGAGGATTCTATCCAGATTCTGTCACACAAGTTCAGCAAGAACGTTGCTGAAGAAGGGTGAATATGACGGAGCATGATGTACGGAATCATGTCTGGGCCAAGGCACCGTCATTGCTATTCGTCAGAGTAGTTGGATAATCTGCAAGTATAAAGAGACGGGTATAGGTATAATCTTCTCCATTTCCTGTTAAAAAGTCTGTCGGTGCATTGTTAATTTTCAGATTTTGAAAGGCTTCAGAATAACGGGAAGAGCTCGAGTGACTAGCAAAACTATAACCTAATGAGTCTTCAACAGCTGCTGGAGCAAAGAACATATCGATTATATCAGGGCCATAACGGGGGACTGTGGGTGAAGGGTTGTTGGAGCGGTGAGATATTTTCTGTGCAACCTTTCACACTGAAAAAAGGGGAGATGTGAAATTGACAGTCGAAGTATAAGTTCGAAAGTATTGTTTACGTGTTTGGCGATTAATTTGAAGAGATCTCGCCGCAGCTGCTATAAAAAAAATCATGTTTGAGGTGGTGCTGGTCCTTTTGCATTGCTGTATAGTTTTTTCTTCTCTCGGTTAGCTTGTGCACACTCTTGGGACCACCAAGAAGATGCCGAACTCCTACCTACGGAAGATCGTGGAATGCAAGCTTCTGCTGCTGTGATGATAACTTGTTGGAAGAAGTTGAAGCATCATCAATGATGTGGAAGGCATATTGAAGGGAGGAAGTGGAATTTCTATGGTCTGGTGAAAATGAGCCCACTCCGCTCAGTCATAACGCCAGCTGGAATTGGGTTTTAACATTGGACTTGGTGCAAATTCATTTAAAGGCTTTGGTATGGATCACTGCCATAAAATAATCAAGCGTGAGACCAGGTAAAGCGTAAGATGAAGATAATGGGGAGAAAAGAAATAGTCAAAAAACAGAAAGGAAGAGTGTGAAATTGTAAAGCGATTCGATATGTAAGGGTTCCTGTTTTAAGGATCCAGTAAAGAAAGTTAGGACGATCAACAAGATCTAGACTTTAGACGAGGTGAACAGAAGTTCCAATAAAGGGTGCGAAAATGTTAAAGTCTGCTTATAGTAATAAACGGAGTGGGAGTGTTTAAAAAGATAAGCTAAGGTCGGCATAGTAAGCTTCAACTACTCGGAGCCAAGTAAATCGAGCAGACAGTAAGGTTAGTGGACAGATGAATTCGTGCTGCCACTGCATGAAGTCTAGTTTAAAGAGGGACTGGGGAATGGGGGACAGATATATGAATGAGTATTCCTATACCTTCCCTATTACTGTCACCTCTTTCTCTAGAAGTTAGCGGCGATTTATATTCAGACGGTTGGTAGAAGTCGTGATGACATATCAAAAGTTCTGCAAATACGAATGCATTTGGTGTGATATAGCTATCAGTTGAACAAGTTCTTCAAAATTAGAATCGTAGCCAAGACAATTTCATTGGAGGAAGGTTACCATGTTAAGTTATTATAAATATTATGAGGATGGTTTTTTTAGACAATGGTTTCTCTGTTACTAGGGTTAATATTGGAAGTGGATTTAGATGGGAGGAAAGGCTGAGACGTGGGTCCCGAAGAGGAGGATCAACAAATCCTAGTGGTAAGGAAAAGTCGTACACCAGAGATTTGGGTTGTACGACCGATTTTGAGGTGGAGTTTTCAGTGGTATTTGGTGGAGGAGCTTTGACATGAATGCGAAGTAGGTTAAGTTCAACCAAGTCCATCTTATTAAGTGGGCTTGGTTGGTCGCTGGAAGAGCAACCAAAATACTCATATATAGGAATGGAAGCGATATCAGCATCAGTCAAGAAAGCAGATTCAGAAATGGATGGAAAATATGGGAATGTTTCTTTCCATAGAAAAGTGTCACTTTTTTGTAAGGAAGTTGGAGTTGCGATATTTGGATCCAATATGAGATCCGTTGGGTTAGGGAGGTGTAACTCTAGAGACTTTGTGAGTGAGCCATAAGGTGGGTGATTTTGGAAGACTGGACAATTTGAGTTAAGATAAGGAACCTTTGTGTCCCCTTTCATGACACCAACAGATTTAGAACGCTTTGAGAGCATGTGATGTTTTGCGTTGAACGGTTTTCCATTAATCTCTCTTGGAAGAGCAAGAGGCATTAGAGAGAGAGAGAAAGAGAGAGAAAAAGAGAGAGAGAAAGAAAGAAAGAAAGAAAGAAAGAAAGAAAGAAAGAAAGAAAGAAAGAAAGAGTGGTCTCATCAGGCTCCATTTGGAAACTATGATCCATTTCATCCCTTAAGCCCTAAGGCATAGAATCCTTTAGGAAGTGCTGAGGTAAGGAATTCTGAAGAAAAGTTATAGGAAGATTCGAAGAGATGGTAAGGAATAATAAAGAAAAGTTATAGGAAGATTCAGAAGAGATGGAATATTTCCACAAGCTTTCAGAGAGTTGGTTGTTGGGTTGTTTAATATCTGTGATTATTTGGGTGCAATCTATTGAAGTTGTTGTTTTTGGTTCAGGTATAGACTTATGACGAAGTCTCTTCTGAGTTGCATTTTTTACATCTGGAGTCAATGTGTTTTGCTTTAGAAATTTAGATGTTTTGTATTTTAGTGAATAATCTTTTGCTTGTTGATTAATCTTTTTTAGGAACATCTACTATTTTAGTGCATGGGCTGTTAGAATTTTTTTAATGATAAAACCCCAACACAGTCTCCTCCCCAGCACAGAGTCTCCTCCAGTTAATGACCCCTAATTGGTGGTTTACAATTAAAGAGGGCCATAATATTTGAAGGATTAAATTTGTTTTAAAAGAGGAAAATAAAAAAAAATTAACTTCTTAGAATTAAATTTTAATAATAAATAATTGTTACCTTGTTCAAACTCCTAAGCATACCTAGAATTAAATTTTAATAATAAATAATTGTTACCTTGTTCAAACCTCTAAGCATTCCCTTGCTCAGTTTCAACCAGCA
>JABUQX010033144.1:5000-16867 GCA_015478945.1 Trachelipus rathkii
ATATATATATATTATATATATATAATATATAATATATATAATATATATATAAATATTATATATATATATATATAATATATATATATATAAAATATATAGTATATATACGTATACTATATATATATATATATATATAATATATATAGTACGGTATAGTATATTAATATATATATTATATATATATATTATATATATAATATATAGTATAATATATTATATATATATATATATAGTATATAATATATATATATATATATATATATATATATTATATATAGTATATATAAATATATATATATATATATATATTTATTATATAATATATATATAATATATATATATATATATAATAAATATATATGAATATTATAATATATATATATATATAAAATATATATATAGATATAAAGTATATATATAATAAAGGATATGACAAACAAATGTAATAATTTATAATGTAACTTGTATATCTTTTGAATCACAAATAAATATATATAATATATATATATATATTACAGGCCTATAGGGGTACAACTTACAATTATTTTCGTCTTAGGGGTACGCGATCAAAAAAGTTTGGAGACCACTGCCCTAGAGCACTAATAAATCTTTATTAAGTACTAATCTCTACTTTATATATTGTATACCTCTTTTAACATATTGTATTTACTGTATTTTAATGCTAAATACCCTAAAAAGACTTGATATATATGAAAAATAAGTAATTTAAAAAAAAACAAAAAACAAAAATTTTGGCCTTTGGTCTTTTTTTTAAAAAAAACGTGTTTTTTTTTTTAAAAAAAACGAACGGTTTTTTTTTTAATCCCAACCCTAACCACGCACCATACCTTCGTGTTGGTTAGCCCTAGTTGTGAATGAAGGTTTAAATCTATGATAAAAAAAAAGAGCTACTATAAGAATTGGGAGTATGAGATGAATGGACGATCATTGTTACAATATCGTAATGGAAAAACTACCCAAGTAACTTTGGAATAAGAGAGAGTTGTCTGCCACGCCCTGATGCTAATAAACAATATTTGTAATGAGTTGTTCGTTTTTTTTTGTTTTTTTGTTTTTTTTACTACATAATTTCTTCAGATGAGTAATGCAACCAGGGAGCAGGGAGACCATCAACTTAAAACTTTTTTCTATGATAAAGTAGGGCTATATATTATAACCATAACTAATAGAACTCTTTGTTCCTGAATATCATTTTTAAATTTACGGTGGAGTTTTCTTTTATTATTATTAGATCAAGTATATTATAATACTCTAGAATACCAATCATTAGTCTTTAGGGCCTATTGAATAACATTATAGATTAATTTCAGCTAATCTTAAATAATTATGTCTTCATTTATTATTATTATTATTATTATTATTATTATTATTTTTTTATTATTATTTTTATTATTATTTTATATTATTATTATTATTATATTATTTATTATTATTTTTATTCGTAAAATACTTCTAGACGGTTCCATTTATTTTTTTAATTTAAGTCCCGTTATGTTGTAAATATTAATCTTGACTTGAGAAACATTTAATAAACTTGTGTATTATCTCTTGATAACAACAAAAAATTTATAATATCCTAAAAAGTAAATAAAAATTTGCTACACCCACCCTCTATCACATACAACCATGCACCCACCCACATTATATATATATATAATTATAATATATATATATATGATAGTTATATATATATATATATAATATTAATAAATATATATATATATATTATATATATATTATAAATATATTTTTAAGAGTCGAATTTTGTGAAGAAAGATCTTTCTCTGTTAAGGTGGCGTGAGTTGAAAGCTTCAGCCAACCATTACCACCTGCAGTAATGCCGAAAATATATATATATATATATAATAATAATATACGTATATATATATATATATAAATAATATTATATATATTATTATATATATAAATATAATATATACAGTATATATATAAATATATATATGGACATTTTATAAGTGGTTCGACCTTCCGTTAATATAGTTAAGTAATTAGGTTAGTTTGGTTAGGTAGGTAGGCTAGGTAGGTAGGCTTAGGTAAGTTTAGGTTAGGTTACCCAAAAATTTATTGTATTTACCCTAAAATTATTAACGATACATTAATTAATGATTTTCGCTCCTGGAGTCAACCACTTAAAAATATATATATATATGTTAATATATAAATATAATATATATATAATATATAGATATATATATAAATACTATATATATAAATATATAACTTATAATATATATATATATATATATATATATATATAGTGTGTGTGTGTGTGTAGGCGTCTGTGTAACCGTTAACGGAGAACATGAAGCTTGTGTGAAATTCGTTCTTTATGCCTTCTAAAACTAAGCATTGTTAAATTCTTTACGATAAGTTTTTAAAATTCAAGTCAGATGAGAAGTTTCTTTACCTTCACAAAGTCTTTTTCCTTATTAACAAAATATTTCTGAAAAGCCTTTCGACCAGAGAGAAAATCTTGCATACGAATCGAGATATATTTTAGTTTTTCTTTCGCATTCCATTTCTTTCAAGGTTTGCTGTTTTTTAAGCATAAATAATATTTATATTTTAAAATCCCTCTCTTTATCCCCCGATTATTTTTCATTTTTCCCCTTCTATCCCCCAAATGCTACCCAAGTTTAGAGTTAAAAGGGGAAAAAAAGTTGAAAAATTCAAAAGGGGAATATTAATTTGAAAATTATGTGTAAGAAACTTTCAAATAGAAGACCTACTTTCATATATCGAACCTACTTGCCTACTTTCAAGATATCGCAAACTTCTGCTGCGAACTAAATGTAAAGCCTGAAAAGTGAGGAGAAAAATAAGATTTATAATACTAAAGTTTTTAAAGCATGTAATAAAGCACTCATTTCTCAATTCTTGCAAAAGCTAATATATATATATATATATATATATATATATATATATATATATATTATAATTTTTATTTATAATATATATATATATATATATATATATATATATTATATATATATAATATAATATTATATAATATATATATAGATATATATACTATATATATATATTATATATATATTATAATATCTTTTGCAAAATATTAATTTTCTATCTAATATATATACATGAAGCCTAATTAATTTTACCAGATTAAATCTTTATGTGCAAACTCAAATATTCTTTCTAGCTCATTGATAATTGTGCAGCGCTCTTCGATAACTATCTCCGTTTTCAATTTCAAAGAGTGAAGTTAATAATTATATCTTTTACAATAGAATTCGCTGTCTTTGGAGTTGCAACCAGAGAGTTTTCTTTTATCATCTCCGCTTCGATGGTAACAAGAACTGAAAGAGTACATTTCTAATATAACAGCAATCAAGCCTCAATAATCATACTTATTTATTCCACGATTTCATTACTATATAAACGTGACATACAACTTTTTCGTATTACTTAATTTGTATAATTTCTCATGGTTTGTATACATAATAATATATATACTATATATCATATAATATAATATTAACTAATATTATATATAACTATATATATATATATATATATATAATAATAATATATATAACATAATATAATACAATATATAATATATAAATTAATTATAGCTATATATATATACTATATATATATACTAATAATATATACTATATACTATATTATATAACTATTAACATAACAAAAAGGAGCAAACCATACAGTCCATGAACACATCCAACCGTTAAAAAAAACTTTATTCAATTAACATATTCGGGAAACCAAGCTGTTCCCCTATCCTCAGGATTCAAATAAGTACAAGGTTAAATCACAGGTTGAAGACGAACAGAAATCGGGAGACTTCATAGCTAATATGTAAGATTAAATTCGAACCACTGTCGTTATTGAAACTAAGGCTTAAAATTATTTTCGAACAAAGATTCTCCAAAATATGATAGGTTGAGTCATTTATGGTGTGTGATCGCGAGTAATTGAATATGGGAAGTGATAATAAGAGGTGATACTAAATTAGTGGACGAATGTAATCTCATGATAGCGAGAGTGAGCGACATGCGGAAAAGAGAAAGTACATGTTAGGCCGAGAAAAGAAAACACCCCGAATGACTCGTACACGATATCCTAACCTGTAACGGTGCCGCACGGGTGAACATACCCCACAGTAGATTGACCTGACGCAGCACATCACAAAAAAAATTTTGATAAAACCAACAGAGGATCTTAAAAGAGACAACGGAAGTACTATCCTTCATGATATTTTAAAAATTACAGATGAACACTAGTTATAACCGACGAAGTTGAAAGAATAGCAAGATTACGATGTGAGATTGGGATCAGGAGGTACCTCAGCGAATACTATGCTATAGGCTTTTATTAATTTATATAAGGTATACCGTGGGTCTGTAATAGAGGCAAACTAGACAGAAAAGCAATCTATTTTTATAGTCATTTGATCTATAAGAACTTAGTTTAAGGGTCGAATTTGGAATTTAATTAAGATTACTTAAGGATCTGATAGCATTTAATGAAAGAAGGGAAATAAGTTAATGAAGTGAAAATTGTCTATGAAAGCGAATTAAATTCTTTTATGCATAAATAAATAGAAGGAAGATAACAATGGTAGCTCTCTATAAGTAGTAAAGACCTATAATTTATGCTTTCACAATTGATATCAAAAGGTGTTGATGTGACTAAAAAAGTTAACAAACCAAGTCCAATTGCAATGCATCTATCTTTCCTATAAATGAGCTACTGTGGTGAGAGATCGAAAGAGAAGATTACTTAAATCTATAAGATCTGAGGAAGGACAAGAAGAATGTGTGCCTTCTCTTCTTCTACGTGAATTTAAATCGTTGATGGATTTGAAGCATTAAGAATAATTAAAAAAAGAGCAGATATACCCACTTTAATTTTAATATGAAATTAATAGCTAAAAAAGGAGTCATCCAAATAGTTGCTTTTTTAACATACATATGAAGGAGAGTGGGAAGAACATATGGTCTCGAACACACATAGATCATTAAAATGATCTAAGAATAAAAAGTTATGCTAAAGGTAAGCAGCTAAAAGGGAGAAACCATTTTTCACGATTTTTATTGGATTTTTCGGTTCTTTATTAAAGAAGAAATAAGTGTCCTATAAGTATCGCCACAAAATCCGAATAAGGATACTAATATGAACCTATCCTGTCTCATTAAAAATTATTGAAATAAATCTGTAAGACTGAAAAATAAGTAATATTAATAGCATAAGATTAATATAAATCACCCGTAGGCATAATTATGTGTGAGAGGAGACTCAAATAGCAAAACTAAGTCATAATGAAAAAGTGTGATAAAAATTTGGTTTTGGAGAATTCTGAAAGCTCCTTAAACTTCTGCAAGTAATATAGCGATAATGAAATGTAACAAGAATCATTTGAGTGCAGCAAGAGGGGAATAAAGAAGGGGACATCACAAAACTTTGACAAGGATTAATACCGTAACTGATGGGTTGACTATAAAGACTGCTAATATGGGACGAAACATCGGGCCGTTTGGGTTTACTCAGGACATTATAACCGGCAGACCAGAAACACGGAACCGGGGAAATGAGCCAAGAATCGGTTTTCAACATATTCAATTTTTCTAATCTAAGATATTTTTCAAATTCAAAAGCTTACATCTTATCTACTCGATCTTACAAATCTAGATCTAACTTAAATTTTCAGGAAAGTTTCCAATCCAGCATCTACAATATTTTTCAACAGCCCCTGACTTTTGTGAATATTAATCCAGAAGAAGAATATATAATCTCACTATATTGCCAATATAACTTACAAGCACCAATATTTAATATATAAAATAAGATGAATACTATATAACTATAATTGTGCCCCAAGGCCTTTATCAAGTTTGCAAAAATTAAAGAATGATACAGATTGAACGAGATTAATATAAAAATGAAAAAATACTTTTCTCCTTAGAAACTGCCAAAAAAAGGAAATTATCTTTGAAGGTTTAAACTATAATAGTTGTTGAAGCCAATTCCATTTATTATTGTATCAGGGTCAACTAATATTAAAGTCGGACTTATTGGTAAATATCATAAACGGTTTCAAGTATAATATCATATTGTTGTATCATCGAAAGATTGCTAAGATATTCAGTTAAATATCAATAGCGAAAACAGTGAGGTAAACAAAAGTATAAGACCCACAAACTTCGCAATTCTTTTCTACCATCTAAATGAAACGTTATTTTAAGAGCGACTAATATAAAAAATAAAAATTAATCAGGATTAAGTGTTAATCCAGGTTCAAGTCTAAGAGAAACATTTAAATTTCCCTCTCCGTGTCTCAATTTAATGCAGTCAACTTCACAATTTGGAGAAAAATGAAACGCTAATTTTTGTTAGTAATAAATATAAAAAGTCCTATATAAGCAAAAGCAAAATTCTTTAACCTCTAAAAGCCACAAAGTTGTAATTGCTTTATATGAGTCGAGATTCAACGATCTCTATTTTTAAAAGGATAATCTCATTATTTAAGTACAATTAAAATTGAAACCCTTGTATAAGGTTAGCTATTCATACACAATCATTACTTACAGTGAATAAGTTTAAACCTTATATAATTCTGGGTGTATTCTCTCGACTAAACACAACTGTTCTCCTACTCCACCAGCCACATCCCACGACATCATAGATCATCTCCTCACACTAATACAAATGCCACCACTGCTTAATACACTCACCATTCTTCAAATAATACCCGCACCAAACACCACGATAACCAACCTACATATTAATTGAAATTCTTTGATCTCAAATACATAAAATCTAAGCATAATTTCTTAATAACGACAGTGGTCCATTTAATTCTCACAATTACTATGAACGTCACGATTTTCTGTTCGTCACTCAAACCGTGATTAAACACCTATGATATAACTTTTAGTTATACCTGAAGCGATGAGGAAACAGCTTGTTTCACGGAAATACGTTGAAACTAAAGAAATCATTCAACAGGACTTGCATAGTATATCAGAACAATATTGGTGCCCTTTTATATTAACTATAACTGTCCGCTTTCCCACAAAAAATGAGAAGCCGAAAACGAAATATAATATAATATATAATATATATATATTTATAAATATAATATATAATATACACATAATATTTGCTAGTATACTATACTATTATAATATACCTATATACTACTATATAATATAATATACTAAGATCTTAATGCCAATAGCCAACACGAAATGACCTACAATAATTAAATATACTAACGTATCTATGCTTTAACATGAAATAGCACAATCACGAAATATCCTCCAATAACATTAAATCATACACTATATATACTATAATATAAGATAATATAAACTATAATATATATATATAATATTAATACTAAGATATATACATAATATAATTCGAACAAACTATAATTACATATATATATATAATATATACTATCTAGGGCTAATCCGGGAATATTAACACAACCTAATAGCATACGGTAAATCTAACATTAACATATGATCAATAACAATAGTACGTCAATATAGTAACTATATATATATATAATATTTAATATATATAAGTACTAAGTAGTATATAGTAAGCTATATAATATATTATAATAATAACTATATATATATATTATATATAGTGCTATATATAATATATATACATAATACACGATAATCAATAGTTAAATCATGTATCAAGCGACACGCCTTGCTACACAATGTCATCATTTTTCTATCCGCATTACCGCGGATGCGGATTAGTATTGATATATTATAGCATATGATAGTATAGATTAATATATATATAATATATATATAATATAATATATACCTACACTAATCGTAGTAATAGAAAATTAAGTCATCATAGAGGGTGATTAAATCTAGTACTATACTAATATAAGTATAGTTATCCTATATAAATATAGTTAATGATATATTTTAAATAATATTAATATATATATCAGTATAATTAAACTTAAGTGATATACGGTATATATAATTTATAATATATACTTATATAATATATATAAATATTATATTCACATGATGTGAATATATATAATAATATATATAACTATATATATATATATATATATATATATAAATATATATATAACTAATATTTATTCCTATATATTTATATATATAATAACATATAATATATATATATATATATTATATATATATAATATTATAATATTAAATATATATATATATAATAATAATACTATATATATATACTATAATATACTACTATAATATAATAATATATATATAATATAATATATAATATATATATAATATATAACTATAATATAGTATAATATATATATATAATATATAAATATAACTATATATATAAATATATTATATTATATATAATATAATAAATACTATATAGTATTATAATATAATATAATATATACTAATATACTAATATAATATACTATTTATATATAATATATCACTACATTAATATATATCTAAATCATAATATTACATATATATATATACATATTATATATATAACTATATCTAATAGACATATTCTATACTATAACTATAATATAACTAATATATATATAGTATATAATAATAATATAGAATATAAATGGCGTATAATGTAATATATAGATAATATAATAATATAATTGGAGTTTAAGCCACAATCTATTAATATAATGTAACTTCCTAGGGTACGGGACGGGGACCAGGCCACTTCAAATGCACCCACCCCTAACCACACCTGCTCCCCAACCTTACCGCCAATAAGAACAGCGATTTTAAACAATGGAATTAATATAACTTTTGCACCAGTACAGTCCATGAAAATTCAAATATAGGAAAAGGTTGAGCTTGCAACTTCAGCTTTCCAATTAATTTCATGCTGAATCATATCAGCTCTTTTCATCATATATTAGCTTAGCATTGCTAAATACCATCGAACTATGGCCTGTTTTCCCAAACTTCTATGTTACCAAGTTCAAGACGTATTTAGCAGCTGGCTAATAATACTAGATGAAAAGAGAAAATAAGACTCTACAGCAGAAAAATATGATGTTTACTCAAGCCCAACCTTCACCTATATTCTGAATTTCAATACATAGTGCCAAACAGTATAATAATCCATATGTAAAGAAATGCTCTTTCATCGTATTACTACTCACCAGCTTGAGTAAAAATTAGCAAGAAAAACTTGGCCATCAGTTTATACCAACTTATGTATCCAAGTAATTATCCCTTGCAAAGTTTAACTCAAACCGATCGGGTAAAACATTTGCTTGAACTTCCACCTAACTGAATTGGTCAATACATTCGAATCTAAAACGTATTCCTCTGGTGATGTTTTTTTTCAATCATAGTGCACTACATCTTTTTGGTACATGCGTGTTGTTTCTTCATCAACTACCTGGAAACTGATAAGAAATTACTTCCAAGTGGAAATCTGTTATTGATATACTTGTAGAAGGATGTTATTTCTGTAATTTACGTCTTATATTTTCTTTAAAATGCGGTGGCAGAATATGATTAGACTCTATTCGGATTGAAAATATTATTCAAAAACTATCAACACAAAGATGACGATTTAACTTGTTCTAACTGGTCTCATAAAAAAAAATTGCCCTTCATATTTAATACCAAAATTTGCAATAGTAAGAAGGTCAATAATTTCCACAAAACGTTTTCTAGCTTTAATTTATTACACCTCTATTTATATACTTCTCAACAGTCCTCATTATTCATTTGAATGATGGTTCATAAATGCTTACCTTAGAGATTGAGAATTGAATGGTGTTCAACAATCGGAGACATAGAAGACTGTAAGCGCGATTTTTTTCGAGTATAGTATTAATTCTTCAAATGGTATCAATAAAGCTAAAATGCAATTGTGAAAATGACCATGTGTGTCTCGTCAGAAAATGACTCGGACCAAATCAGCTTCGAACCTAATTCATATTTTAGTCAACAAATTACTATCTTATCCATCATTATGAAGTGTACTAATTATCCAGCGAGTTGGATATGTCTTTGATAACATATGATACATGGACATAATTCAAGATAATTTATGAATTAACCCATTCAACTGACGTTTTGTTACACTGTAGCATTACATCCATTAAAATATTTTTATTATAAATTCATTAATATCATATCTCGAACAATAAACACCACGCGCCACATCCGCAAGGGCACAAGCGCGCTGCGGCTAATCTATTAAAATATGTGCGTGAAATGCGGATGTAATCACCAATCATACACATAGTAAAGTAAATACGGGAGCGATGGAGCGAACGTACTATCCTTCTCCTACCGCTAAATTCCTGAATATATAAAACACAATAAACACATGTTTACTCAAATCTTATGAATAAATAAATCATGAATGACCAAACTTTTAAAACAATTGTCAATATGTAATAGCACAGAAACAGTACGATGAATCATAGATCTAATAATCAAGAAAATTTAATTAAAATATAACTAGGGCTAAATTCAAACTACGTTTCCTAAGTTCAATTCTATAATTATAAATCAAGGCAAGTCAGGGAAGAGGGAGCGTAAATCATTTTCGCTACCAGTAACTCTCGCAAAAACCTATAGTAAATGCAAAAATCATAACACGTCTGACAGCAATTACAGAAAAGACGGTTGTAAACCAAAATATGCACTCAGTATATCCCAGTTTGGGCGATTAAGCCGATCAACTCAGCCAGCTATGTACAAGTGTCGTAACAAGATACTCTAATTTATCATCAATATTAATCTATTATATACTTATTTATATTAAAATTTAAATATATCATTAATATTATTTATACATATCATATTATATACTATATATAACTATAACTAATTATATATATATATATAATATATATATATTACTATTATATATATATAATATAATAATAAATATACCTAATATAAATACTATTAATAACTATACTAAAATACTGTATAATACATACCATTGTATATAATACTTAAATACTACATACCTGTATATAATATCATCATAATACCCCATATCATATATATATAATATCATATATATACGTATATATACCACTATATCATATTCTTATAACCCACTATATAAATATATAATAAATCTATACAGAAAATAATGTCTATTTGTATAAAACATGTAACTAAGTTCATCCAACCTGTTTTCTCACAGATTTTTCTCAAGATTGCTTGTCAAATATATGGGAAACCAATTTACAAAAAACTGAAAAAGCTTGATTTACCTTTGGACCATCACGAACTGTCTAACCAATAGGATAATTGTAGAACGTGAAGGCTTTAGTGCTCTCATTAAGATGTTGGCTCTGAAAAATAACTCGATAATGAAAGCACAAACACGAGAGACACAAGAAAGACCAAGAACAGGAAGATTTTGTCAAAGAGCTTATTGACTGAATCCTCATTCTTGATACTTTTGAGACTACTCAACTCTTTAATTCTTCGCCAATACCGCAACTCTGCCACAGGATAGAATTGTTTCTATCTAATCAATAACAATTCAAATCAAGCAAATGACAAGACAATTACTTCTGCTAAATTTACCTATATGCGTGAAACCATACAATAACAATTAGAAAAAGATTAAAAACAGTATCGACCGCATCATAATAATGAAAGTTACACTATGAAGGGAAACAGTAATGAAATGTAATTGATGAAGGTGAAAACAGATCAGATTAAAATGCATTACCAATACTACTAAACGCATATAAAAAAAGCTTAAACTGGCGCCAATGAAGATGCGGACATAAAAAATCTCCGGTCTAACCAAGAGAGAAGGAT
>JABUQX010033145.1:0-7500 GCA_015478945.1 Trachelipus rathkii
AAAGAGAAGATTTTCTTAACTTAGTCCGTCTTTAGACTTACTCCAAGCTCGATGAATTAAGGAATCCGCACTCTGGCACTAACCTTTTAAATTCCAACCTTTTGTAAATTGCTCTGGAATTTGTAATATAGTTAGTTTCTCTCTGCGTTTGTCTTTGGCTAGCGTGGACCATTGTGTCTGCAAAAGATGTGTCCTTTCCTGGGTAAATTGAATTGTGGAAGCCTTATATATTTCATTAGTCGTCCAGGAACATCTGGGGCCAACTTACTGTCTACTAGCTCTAATTGTATGGAAGGTCACAAAGGGTCTATGTGTCATGAATTAGTATGAATCCTTGACCTAATAAAAAAGAGGTAAGCTTTTTAAATTCCATCATCTTTTTAGGCTAATATTCTCTTTTCATATGGGTGGTTCTCTACTATCAATTAACAGTCATTAAGATTGCAATGAGAATTGGTAGAGCGATCACTCTCGTATCGCGCTTTTGTTCTGCACATAGCTGCACTTCACATGGTCCAAATCAGTCGCATCCACATAGTAAGTTTTGCCTATTTTGTTTCCGCCTTTCTGGGAATAAGTCGGAAATTGCGTTCCCTGACTCTTTCATTAAGTCTTTTTAACCGTCAAACCGTTGCAATCCTTTCGTCTGTCCATTCGATTTATCCTTCTTTCCTCTCTTGTTGAAGGCTCTTGATAGGAGGGGCGCTGCCACCTAACATTTTTAAGTAAAGCTTAACTGGAGAGATTTTATTCAATTTCCTATGGGACACGCGTCTTAATTCTTCTTCTACATTATTCGGCTTTTCAATTTTCCATCCTGATCCATAAATTCTGAAGCTTCCTTATTCTGGTCCTGCTGAGGATAGGCCTAAATAATTTAACTTTTTTTTGGACGCCATCGTTAATACTTGCCAATTTTGATTTGTACGTATTGTTTTCGGAAACGCTGTAAACCGGTGTCTCAATAGTAATCAGTGCTCTTTCAAATTCCTTTGATATTCAAAGGAGTCATCGACATACATTACCATGTGCTATTCTTGGCTGAATCCTGGTTCAGTATCTCTCATTCGTCTCTGAATTGCGTGGTCCAGATTTTAATCCAAAAAACTCAGCCTTTTAAAATCTTGTTACGCCACTAACTCGTAGAAAATGCCGGAAAAAGTCCTTAATATCCTCTTCTAATTTCATCTGGATAGTACCCTTTTACCAAATCTAGACAAGTGTAATAGCTTAATCCACATGGCAAGAAAAGATTCGGTTTTCGGTCATATTAGACATTTGGTAACCTATCGCCAGTTTTACCTTTATTAAGCGTCTATAGTCTATGCATAGAAGAAGTGTCCCATCCTTCTTTCTGACAGGTACACTGGTGAACTCCATTCCGCAGCACATGGCTCCACTATATCCTTTAAACACACTCCTGAATCTGATTCTGCTCTCCTCATTAGTCTTTTTTGATCGAATTTCTTTGGCCCCTTTGGATAAATGGAAGTGTTAATTCCATGTAGTCGTAGTCCTGTGATGATTGTTACATGGAATGGTATTTCAGTCACAATCCGAATTCGCCCTTGTTGAATTAACTCCATTGTTTGTCTATACATGAACTCGATGTTTTCCTGCGCGTTTGTTCCGTTTTAGTTCTTCCAATAATGTATATTTCTTTTTTCTAATGTTTTCCTTCGTTAATAATGGGAGCCATATAGGTGATGCGTTCTCGGACCATTGTTATTCACTGTACATTCTCTGTTTTTCATAATTTTGTATTTTATCTTCATGCCAATACTAGTGGGCTTTCTATTTTTGTCTCTTACCTAGTCTTAATTGGTCCGCGATTAACCAGTTTCGCTCAATAATTATATTTTCTTCTTTGTAAGTCCTGTTCAGCCAATTCCTGGTCCTACTTTATAACCGTTTTGTTGTACCTCTCTTGATTGTGTTGCTTCGCTCTTTGACCAATAAATCTCCGTGGTTTAATGGTCGTAGTATTCTTTCCTTTCCTCTGGGCTTGTTTCTTTGTGAACAATTCTGCTTTCACCCGAGACTCCCAATTTATTTGTTGTATTCGTTAACCTCTCCCTGTTATAGTAATACTGGTCAGGGGATGTTACGGTTCCTCACGGAATTCCCAGAATCTTTCTGTAATAACTGTTTCCTTGTAAAATTAATGCTTTCCATACTAGTGGCAATGAACACTCTCACCACCTATTTTAATTTTGATTTGTATCAAAAAATTTGTCATTCCAAAATCGTGCCTTCTTTCAACATTTCTACCACAATGATTATATATAACCAAGATTAATATCACAATTGGGATTTCTTAAGGTTCCTACTGTCGGCGATGGATGCTAAAATCAACTGCGATCTCCTACTCCTCGTAGTCTCATCACCTTGTTTTCAACTTCGTGATTTGGAATTCTCGCCTGAACTGTTTCTTCTCCTATAAACATATACTGAGATCCCTGTGTAATCTATTATAGCTGGGCATTTTCTAGCGCTTTTTAAATTTTCAACGAATTAATTTTTAATACGAGGTGTTTATAGTTAATACCTTTGCCTACCTTCAATAGAAGTCGTACTTATGGCATGATATATCCCAGTTGTCGTATTCACTGTAGTTGTTCCTCTTCCTCTATCTCTAGGTATCCTCTGTGGTAGGGCATCCTCAATATTTCTCAGTTGTCCTATTATGGAATTCTCTGATTCTGGGTCAATAAATACTACAGACACCTTGAATGTCCGGGCTGATTTCTAAACTGATGATGTTTATTTTGGGGGTTTCGCTCCCGGCTTGTCCCCCGGTGCTGATGGGAGCTCCCCGTTTCCGTCAAATTGTGCATGTGTTTTCCTTCCTCTATCCATTTCTTCTGTTTCTTCTTTTTAAGGGACAAGTTTTCCTCCAAATGACCTGTTTCTCCACAAGAAAACATTTACTTTTCAATAAGGTTCTCTTCCATCATTCTGCGCTGGGTGTTTTGCCAATGTCCTGTTGAGTGCCTGTCCCTTCTGAAGGCCTTGTTCATATGGTTAGGGGCGCTTCTCTTGATCCGCAATTCTGTGGTCCGATGTTCAACCACTTCCACACCTTCAAACACCGTGTATCTGGTAATTCCAACACTCTTTTAAAGTGACATGACCTGTTACACCAGTAACACCGTTTTCCTTCACCACCATATCTCCTATTGTTCTGTCTCGTATATTCTCTTGTGTTTGCATTTTGTTGATATACTGGCCTACCATAACGGACTTTGTCTGCATATGTGCTCTTTCTACTAGTTTCCTCATTTAATGTGCCCATATCGGTATGCCCTCACCTTTAGATTCTTCTTCCTGGTCATCTAATTGATCTTCCTCCTGCGCCCAATTTAGTATGTCCTTCCACATTACTTTAGCACTTTCCTTTTCACTTCCCATCCTTATTTTAAATCTCCTTGCCATAGTTTTTGGTAAGCAATTCAAAAATTGCTTTTTAACACTTGTTTGTCTCTGTCTCCGTCTTTAGTGGCTGCCTCATAAGTGGTTTGAATACGTAATGCGAACTCAGCCACCTTTTCGTTTTTTCGCATTTCCACTTTCCAGAACTCCTTTTGCAAGTCTATCTGTTCACTTTCTTTTTCTTCCTTACACCAGCTTTTCAACCTTGCTACAATGGTGCTGTATTTAACCTTTGCTCTATAAATGCTATAATATGTCCTCAGTGCTGGACCTTCTAGGTAATTTCTTAACTCTACTGCTCAACGATTCTTGTCTCTACCTAACTGTTTCCTAGTATACCTTCTCATAGTCTCTTATGAATGGCCTCAAATTTTTTGTACTTTCTCTTTCCTATTTCAGAGTTTCACAGCTTTAGACATTAGCCCTATAAATGATTTTCATCCTCCCATTTCAACACAAGCCAAACGATTAAATATTCAGCTACTGTACGCCTTTTAATATTCTATTCAATCCATAACTTCAACTCACTAACCTTTGCCACTTTTTCCCTCCTTGATCCAGTTCGCTCTCAGCTTCAGATTCATCTTCTGATTCCTCTTCTGCAGTAGAGCTTTCATCAACTGTGTAATTTCTGTTTTTTTTTCTCTACTTTCTTTTCTTTTTATTCTTCTTTAGTTTATTGGTCAAATCAGTTACAACATAAATGGATCCATTACTGCTCTATCAAAGCTGACTTTCTTTCACTGAATCATATCGTGCCTTCTTTTTTGTTTATAGGTCTTTCCTCCTAGGTATTTTTGTTCATGAGCTAGAGCTTTCAATATTCTGGAAAGCCTGTCCTCAATGTCTCACTTCTAATTTTTTTTGTATTATGGTGGCAGTTTCTTTAGGGTCACTTTTCTGTCCTATATTGAAAACTTCTTTTTCCTCCTATCCTTTTTCTTTATTTGTGGATCCCTTTTTACTTTTTAAAGCCTGCAATATTCCTTCTAGTACTGTCGTCATTCGATCTACATCCAGATTTTCCTCCTGTGCTTTGGCAATTTGGAATTTTGCCAAGTGCTCAATTGCATTTTGTTCTTCAGTGGCCTGTTTATTCTCTTCCATGTTCACCTTGTCTCCCTGCTCTTTATTTATTGGTTCCATTTCAAGAAAATAACCAAATAATAATAAAAAAATAAACCTATATATATATATTCAAAAAAAAAAAACTTTCTGAGAACTCAACACTAGGACAAAGAAGCTTTCACAAATTTATTTTAATACTCCTTTGAAAATACCTAATGACCTGGAGCTCCTTTTTAACGATATTGGAATCTTTAGCCAGATAGCAAAAATTTGCCAAAAAAAAAAAAAATTCTCTTCTTCTGTCTCTACTGCTCTACCTGGTGCTTGCCAGCAATCTCTAAACACAAACAAAAGAAGAGAAACGGGGAAGAAAAAGAGCACTAATTATTCAAAAAATTTTCTTATCGCCTTCCCCCTCTTTTTTTTCTTTTTCTGCCTTCTCCTTTTTTTTTTTTTCTTTTTCTTCTCTTCTTCTTCTCTTTTTCTTAGCAGTTGCCAGTAATCCTAAACATAAAAGAGAAAAGACCAGGAAACAAAATACTGATGCTGAAAGTTAGTTGGAAATTCCTTATCGAAATGAAACTGTTTTAAATCCAAACAAGAAAAAAAAGAAAGAACTATTATCCAATTCTAGTTATTTTTAGTTTATTAACAAAATTTATCCTTTAACTCATCAAAAAAGTTCTCCCCCAAATTATATGCAAAGAAAAAAAAAAAAAATATATTAATAATAGTAGTATATTAATAATATATATTATAATAATATATATATATGATAATATATATATAATATATAATATATATATATTATAATATATATAATATATACTATAAAAAAAAAAAATATAAAAAAAAAATTAAAAAAAAAAAACACCAAAAAATTTTTTTCACCTCAACCAAATCTTTCAACTGTCTCCTTTTCCTCTTTTTTGTTCACCACTCGTGATTAACCCTCTTCAAATTTTCTTCGGCCACCAATGCTATAATCTTGTGTTTTCCTTTTATATTTAACTTGTTACTGATATAACTTTTTTGCGGGAGGTAAGGGTTCGTTCTTTGAAGGGTTTCCTGGAATGGTGATACAAGAGACCAAGGGGTTGAAAAGACACAAAATGGGTTTTTATATATATAATAAATAAAATGAATAAATATGTGTTTTATTATTCCTAACTACCTATTACCAAATATATATACCAAAATCCTATAATTAAACCTATTAATAACCTATTACTAAATATAATATATGTATCAAATGCCGTATACCAAGAAACGTGAAATAAATAATATAAGGCAATCTTTTTACAATTATTTATAAATTTAATTAACTTTAAATTTATATTGGACTGATACTTCCTTGGAAAACTGGTGTCAACTCTGGCTTTAATTCCCAGCCAAAACGTCCTTTTATTCCTCCGGAATGATTCAGTAATTTACGGACCAAAGTTTGACTTTTGCCGCAACAGTCAATAAATTGTATCCTTAAATGGGTGCTAAGTTCACGAGTCAGCCTGACGAGTCACAGAATCCCTGAGGTCCTGAACTTCGTGCGTAAATGGACAATGATGTTTTTGTCCAAAGTAACTCGAACTGGCGTACACCCTTTTGTTCGATTTTAGTCCGTATCCCAATGTTGGCTCGGTCTATCCTTAATGACCGTTCTTTTTAGATTTATCCTTATTTTAGCTCTGGAACCAGCCTCGGTCCCAGTCTCAGTCTCGATCTCAGTCTCGACCTCAGCCCCCTGTAATCATAAAAAATAATCAAGCATTACTTATAATAAAAACTAACGCAATCAAATAATAATAATAATAAGTAAAATATATAGTAGATAATAATAATAATAATATAAATAATAATAATAATAATAATCAATAGATCAATAAATAATAAATAGATAATATAATAGATAGATGATAAATGAAGTAATAATCCCCCACAACGTAATGCAGCAATTGAATAATTCTATAAAACTACCCATAATCTCGAGATAAGAAGCGCGAGCCCGAGCGATACTGTGCGGATGCCGATTATTGCCAGATGAGCCACATAAAGTAAGGTATAGGTACCTTAAAAAAATAAGTATTCAGAAGCCTAGCATATCCTAAATATTCCTAAATATCTGATAATTAATTATCATTAACATAACGAAAATAGCAATAACGTATACACGAAAACTATAAAAAATAAATAATAATAAAATAATAATAATAATAATAAATAATAATAATAATATAATAATTAATAATAATAATATGATAATAATAATAATAATGAATAATAATAATAATTAATGAATATGAATTTCCTTTTTTAATTAATAACTTTTTCGAATTCGGTTAATTAGAAACCTGTGGGTGTGGTCCTTCTTTGTATCAATCCCTATACCGGCTAAATTTCCTTATTGCAGCCGTTCGTAATGTGGTTCATATGCCACACACACCACCAACATACCTATACCCAACAGTACACAACACCACACATCATAGTATAGTATATATATATATAAATAATATATATATATATATATATATATATATATATAATATATATATACTATATAAATATATTATAATATATTATAATATATATATATATATATTTCATTTTCTTCACTAAAATATCCGCTTATCAGTTTACAAATAAGATTATCACTTATAGGTTACTTCATACGTATGTATCTGTTATTTTACTGTTAAATTCCTATGTATCGTGATTACCCTAATATAATTCTCACTGCCCGTCTATCCAATAAATCCTATATATGAATTTACAATACCCTTTCCAAATCCTCACAACTTAAATGATTTCACTAGGTATATAATTTCTAAAGATTAACACTTTTAATATTCTAGTTTCACAAAATCCTAAACTTCCAAGTTCGCTTACGTGCACTTTTTTAACTTTAACCGAATAATAGAGTTATTTTAATAAACTTTGCAAATCCTTTAAATTCTACCTTTAGTTAATTTATTATATAAGTAAATTTTATTTTATTATTAT
>JABUQX010033145.1:10000-12500 GCA_015478945.1 Trachelipus rathkii
ATTATAAAATCGATATCATCAACCTGTCAAAGGCCTTTCACCTTTGTTTTGTTCGAAAGCATAGGAGAGACAGCTTCAATTTATGTTCTCCCATCCTCTCACGCACGTACCATCTACTAGTTGCCCAACGAAATACGAACAATCTGCGTTACAGAAAGTTGGAGGAAACATTTAAGATTCATAATCCATAAATGAATTCTAATCCGCACCGCAAAAAAACTCATGCGAAAGATACGAATGGAAATGCGGATGTGGGTAGGATAAAAATTATGGCGGATGCGGATATCCCTACAGCCTCAGTTTTACGTATTTTACCGTAGTAGCATTTGATTAGATTTCATTGGAGCAGAGTGGTATACCTTTTTTAATCTCAAAAGCAAGCGAACATAACAAAATATGTTGAAAACAAAAGAATATGTTTTGATAGTAACTTTGAGGAAGCATTAAGCTGAGTCAGAGTCGAAATTTGAATTGATCTGCTGGATCGGAGTCGAGTCCGAAATTTTTGTTATAAGGTGCGATCGGAGTCGTAGTCCGAAAATTCTTTGTTATTAATAGAGTATCGGCAAGTCGGAAGTCGGATCGGAGTCGAAATTTTTGTTTAAGGGAAGTCCGGAGTCGAGTCGGAGTCAGGAGGAGACGTCGAAAAATCTCCAAATTTGAAAGTTTAAGAGTCAGGAGTCCGAGTCGGAGTCGAAAAAATATTATTTTACACTCCGCACAAGCCCCTGAGATCAAATGCCAATAAAGGAACGCTATTTTTGTCAAATCAACAGAACTCGTCTAGGTCCTTGACTACGGATAACTTTTTTATAAAGTCATGTTTGCTCTGCGTTATGGAGAATAAAAACACTGATTTTCCTGACTGAAAGCGGATCGTCATTCTCTTTGCAGATCAATCGGCGAGGTTTATTTGCGATAACAGAATCTCATCGACAATAAATGATTATATATATATAGTTATTAATGCGTAATATATATATATATATATATATATATATAATAATTATATATATATATATATAATCAATTATAAAACTATAGTAGTATAGAGGCTATATATAAGTATATATAGTATAGTACTTATATATATATATATATATAGTAATTTATTATAAATATATATAATAATATCAATATTAGGACTATAGCTATTAGTATAATAAAATATACGATATATAATACGGTATAGAAAGAGATATAATGTAGGACTATACTATATTACTATTATATAATAATAATTATAATAGGTAATAGTAATATTATAAATAGTCAATACTTATACTATAAATATATATACTAAATTGATATATATATTAGTGATGGGGACGATTAATCTTGATCCGGCATCGAAAACGGAGAATCGGCCTTGTTTTGCAGAATCGGAATCGAATCGGCTAAAATTGTAACCGATTCTTTGAACCGATTCTTCTAGTATAAACAATCTGAAAATAATTTTTGTTCGACTTTATGATATTCAAAGACAAGTGAATCGGAAGTCTGGGATACGTATTGATTTTTAATTTACTCTTCTTATTTCATATTTGAATTGAAAGAAAAACTGGGATTGAGTCCGGCGCATCTTTACGTAGAGCCTAAGATATCATGGTAGGATTTTCAGACAGGATGGTGAGGGAGTCATTATGCAATGTTTCGTTAGTCATGTTTATGTAATCATGTTTTTGATTTATATAGCCCTGAACCGTAAAGCGAGCAGTGAAATATTTTGCCTTGTAGCTTGTATAAGTGGAGCTATTGAATATAAATGGCTATCCTCGAGTTCCGACCTTTTCACGATATCTCCACATATCGATTTCATCTTTGGCATCTAATAATATTAAGTGATTGTCCTTCAAAATGTTATGGAAGAATTCAATTTTCCTGCTAAAAATTCATGTTATAGTAAGGAATAACGCACTCGTAATATCGCTGCAAGAAGTTACCAGCAAGCAGGGATTCCCAAGGAATTCTGGCTTTACACTCTAATGACACTAGTTCTCAAGTGATGCCCATATCTTGAACAACAGAGACGTGAAAAAAATATATCCATAGGCAAACAAAATTCGTAGGTCATTTTAATCACTCGCCTCAAGCTATTCCCAAGTATGAAGAATATCAAACTAGATTTAATTTACTACAGCACAGATTTATTCAGGAGAAAACAGATGTAATAGCCAGTATCATATGCTTTCAAAAATTTTGATTGAATTTTAGAAATATAATGGTGATTTTTAGTGATCATTCAAAACCTGCATGCTTAAAAACAACGGAAAGTTCTTTAAAATTGTTTAAAAAATACTTAAAAATTTTGTGGATTGTAACAAATTTTTTGAGCCACAAGGAATCAATGGCATCGCCAATAATCCCAAATATGAAAGTGATATGCAGTTTTTTTGAAAAGAGAGAAAAAAAGGACTATTTGAGGGGCTTGGGTCTACAGTATCAGCATGGAAAAAATTCAGTAAAAAAATAGATTCAGCATTTTACTTACTGATAAGAA
>JABUQX010033145.1:17500-20000 GCA_015478945.1 Trachelipus rathkii
GATTAATTCTATTATTATTATATTATATTGATGGTATCGGGCATCAGACTTTAAAGTATTCTATTTTATTTTAACACCATATATTCACACCATATAGTTGATTAATTTAGCTAGCATATTATTATTCACAAACTCACGTCTATATTTACTTGTATAGATACAAGTTAGTATTAGCACTTGCTAGTTCCACTTAACTACGTAATAAAGCTTACTAGTAAGGTCAATTACGTATCATGATAACAAATGAGACCATAATTTGCTATACATTCAAATTGTTATTTATATCGGTCAGAATCAATATAAACTCAGACACTTGTTCCAGAGTGCTCCACCGCGGCAACATCCAACATTAACTTCGAGCGAGCGCGATGTCCTTCGCTCACTTCTAGCGAACCAGACAAAAACTCATACACTGCAACCGCCTTATGTAAATAATACGTTCAGCTTTCGCTACCCATCACTATCCTATATTAATATACCGCCGGTATATATATTATATAATTATATAAATATATAATATATATTATATACATATATATATTATATATATAATATATAATATATATATATATTAAGATATATAAATATATTATATATATTTTATATATTATATATTATTATAATATAATAGTATATATATAATTATATAAAATTATAATAATAATATATATATATATCAATATATATATATATATTAGTATATATATAATATATAATTATATATAATATATATATATATATATATATTATATATAATATATATATATAATATATAATTAATATATATATATATATATACAGTGTGGGCACTTGCGACGCAACCTTGTTGGCGGCCGCAATATTCGTTGCGGTTGCGAAGTGGCGCCGCAATTATTTGAATGAGTTGCGAATTGCTTGCGAACCGCAATTATTTAGCAAAATTACACTCGCAATTGCAACCTCAACTTTAAAAAATAAAGAAAAATAAAACTATTTAATTGCTTTTCTGTGTTGAAATTGTTTCAAAACTCGTAACAAGTTTAAGACATGTTATTACAGTATGACCCGGTCTGCGTTTCATTTTGTATGCGCAGCGTTATAATCTAAATTCAAGACTATTAACTCGAAATAGTTTTGTTTGTCCGATCGTAGAAGACTTTTCACTCTGATAAAATCTGGATCGTTTATATGACGAAACGTCACAGTAAAGAATATTTCTGGTCCCATACCTACTATTTCTTCAAATGAAGGTGATATTTCAGTAGATATCCGCTACTGTTAGTAGCTCTGCTAATGCTAGAATGAAACTGTAGGAAGTCGACCACAAAACCCCTGGCCTTACCTACAAGAATTTTTGAGTCTGTAAGCTTCAACGAAGAAGGTGATTCGGTATGTATTTAATAGGTATAAGTGGTTACCGCTAGACTAAATGTTACAAGCTCCAGAAAAAGTCCATCTACAGTCTGCGATCACAATATTTCAAGCAATACATGGAGAGGTAAGAAACTATCCTTAGATAGACTAGCATATATTTGTGAATCCACACACCCCACACACACACATAATATATATAGTAATATATATATAGTATATATATAATATATATATATATATATATATAATATATATATATATATATATATATATTAATATAACTATATATATATTATATATATATATATCATAATTTAAGCTGTATATATATATATACTATGTATATATATATATATATAATATATATATTATTATATATATATATATATATATATATATATTATATATATAATAGTATATATATTATAGTATATAAATATATATATATATATATATATATACTATATAATATAATAATATTTTATATATATAATATATATATTATTATTATATAATATATAGTATATTAATATATATATATATATAAATATATATATACTATATATATACTATTAAATAATGTATATATATATAATATATTATATAGTATATGATAACCCAAAGTATATCGAGGCGGCAGTGGAAAGAACTTTTTCGCTAGAAAAAGAAATTCTAGACTAAGAGTGTCTTCTATCCGACAAGCATTTTGAATGCTTGCATTCCTAAAAGGAAATAAGATTTTAAAATAATTTTAATAATAAAATTATTGAAATAAGAAAAGCATGTTCCTAAGATCATTAATAAATATATTGCTGCGGAAGTATTAATTTCTCTTGTTTTAGTATATTTAACGTACAATAGTTGCGGTTGCGAATTGCGGTTGCGACCGCAATTCGCGGTCTACCGCAATTGCGTTTGCGGTTGCGATCGCAATTATTTCTTACGAATTGCGATTGCGATTGCGCCGAATTATTTTTGTCGGTCCCAAACTATAATATATATATATATATAAATATATTATATATAATATATAAATATGATATATATATATATATAATATATATATATATATATATATATATAAGCTTTACACGTATATATATATATATATAATTAAATATAGATATAATATATAACTAAATAATAT
>JABUQX010033146.1:0-2500 GCA_015478945.1 Trachelipus rathkii
TAACAGAGAGAGATAAAACCACCTCAAGAGCTCACGGGACAGCGACGGACCTCACTATATGGCATCTCGTCAATGTGGGGTTAATCCCTTGCCCATTGGGCCACAACAATACCCCCTCACTACAAACCTCGCCATTCACCACATTATCACCTTTCCTTTCTTGCTCGGCCAACCTCACATTTCTCCTCAGGCATTTTCTTTTACTGACTCAAAGTCACTTTTTCTCTCGGTCTCCCAGCCGTTCGATTCCGCCAGCACACTCACGCAAACTATAACATCCCGCTAACCAACAAGACTATCCACCAACTTTACACATTGATGAAACCCATCCAACGTACTTCATTTATTCTCTAATTCACCCCCACACAACGTTACATTCCTCTTATACGTGTCATTCTCATTTTAATCATCTTCTCACATCTAACTTGCCCCTAAAGATTGTCCATCTGAACCATTTTATCTTTAGATTCTATACCTCTTTATTCCCAAACAATAGTCTACTACATATATGCATTAACACATGGAAACAACGATCTCTCATATATATAATATATATATATTATAGTTAGTATATATATATATATATATTATATATATATATAATATATATATATTATATATAATATATAATATATATAGTATATAATTTTCATATAGGATAATTTTTCTAGAGGATGGACTCGGAGTCCGAGTCGGAGTCCGGTATTTTCAAAAGGGTGGAGTCGGAGTCGGAGTCGGAGTCGGTTAAATTTTCAAAAGAGTGGAGTCGGAGTCGGAGTCGGAGTCGGAGTCGGAGTCGGAGTCGGAGTCGGAAAATTTTTGAACCGACTCCACAACCCTGCTGCTGACAACAGAGACTCATCAAATAGGTAACTTTTATGAAATGGAGGAGAATTTGCTCTTAATTTTAATCCATAAATTCCACTGCTTTTGAATACTCTCTTTGGAAGTACTGTGGTCTGATATCTTGGGGTTAAAAAATATATGCCAAATAAGTGAGCTTTGTAACTTCCTATCATACCTCATCGTTTAATTTTGTTTTAAAATCTTGTCGTTGAGTGTGGATAAGCTGTTCATCTCCATATTCATATTTTTCCAAATAAAAACATCATCACTTAGTTTACAGTCATGCCTTCTAGCTTGGTTGGATGCTGTGGCCACACACTCCACAAATGAGTTTTATTATAATCTTTTGAAATGTGGCATCGATGGGTAGAAAATGAAATCCTCAAGAGCTCGAAACAAGAATCATGTTTTAAACATGTTAAATTTACAAATATATATATATATATATATATATATATATATATATATATATAAATCTACAATAATATATATATATATATATATTATATATATTATTATATATAATATATATATATATATATATATTATATATATATATATATATATATATATAATCATTCTCACAATAATATAAAATCAGCAGAAAATTTTTTATTGCCTTTCAGTTACTCTTCGATTGAAAAATTGAGAAAACTATATCAAAATGCTAAAGATAACCATTAATAAATTACATTTTTATTAAATATCTTATGCATGGTTTTTTTTATGGTTTAAAAACCATTGTTTTTTTTTATGTGGTTTAAACCATGGTTTAAACAATGGTTAACGCAAAATGGTTAACCTCCCCCTATATAATATATATATATATATATACTATATATATATATATATAAGTATATTATATATATATAATATATGTATATTAATAATAATATATATATATATATATTTTCTCCACCTCCCTCAATCAAGCGCTTCGTGTAGGGTCATCCCCTGTCGTTTGCGATGCTTCTCCACAGGACCCTCTCTTCGTACAGTCGATGTTCCTCCACTTGATCCAGCTTCCAACCCCTCTTCGCCACCTCCACCTCCACTCCATCCTTCCATATTTTCCTTGGTTAATCTACCGGTCTTCAACCTGCAGGTTGCCATGCATAAAATCAAGCCGGGTATCTTCTCTTCATCCATCCTTCCTGAATGTGTCCATACCACTCAGTGTTGTCCTCTCGATCAGATCCTCCACCGCCTCGACCCCCAACTCTTCCTCTTATCTTAGTATTCCTTCTTCTCTCTTCTGGTCACCCCACTATCAACCTCAACACCCTCATCTCCGCCGCCACGATCTTACTTCCTTGTTCTAGTTGTAAGTGTCCACGACTCCGACCCAAATAAAAGTACCAGTCTGAGAATCGTGGTATAAATAAGTGTTTTAACCTGTCTCGTCACATGTCTGTTTCTCAGCAAGGGATACAACTGACCAACTCCTCTAGAGTAGTTCATTATTCTTTCCTCTATTTCACCCTCCATCATTCCACTGCTGTTTACCGTAACTCCCAAATACTTAAAGTTCCTCGCATCTTTTATTCTTTCCCCACCGATCTCTATATTTAAGTTCTCTCCTTCCCTAGCTATCTTCATCACTTCAGTCTTTCTCATATTCATCCTCAATCCCCTCCGTCGCAGCACCTCCTCC
>JABUQX010033146.1:12500-17500 GCA_015478945.1 Trachelipus rathkii
GAAACCCAAAGATCAAATATGTCTTGTCCGTAAAACTACCTATTAATATTAGATTTAATAACGTTTAATAATTAAATGAATAAATAAATAATAGATATAAACTAAACTTATTCTAAAATTAATCAGTACAATATTTTTTTGAATTATAACTTTAAAATATAACTTAAATGTAAAATTTATGGTTAAAAGGCTAACTAAATAAACACACACATATATATATATATATATTATATATATATATAAATTATATACTATAATATATATATTATATATATATATATATATATATACTATATATATATATATATATATATATATATATATATATATAGAACTTTGCTTTAAAAGGATGTTAACCGATATATATCGAACGAGCGATGTAATCGATTTTTTTCGATTATTTCAAGGCAATATAGAGCGACAAGGTTGCCAATAAGTTTTTTTTAATTTTTTTAAACTAAAGGAATACCCAAGATTAAATCGCCAAGATGTCAAAGAGTCAGGGTCTCTCGGCCTCAGCCGGGGACGACGGGGGGGACTTCGTCCCCACTCTGTCCCACCGTCGGCTCGAGCCCCTTAATAAAATAAATAAAAAAAAATGAAAACAAAATTAACATATAAAAATTAACATGATATAAAAAGCAACATGTGGCAACTTTTTTCTCTTCTATTATTGGAGTTTAAGTTGACACGTCACAGTGCATGGAGACGATTAGGGTTCAGCGATATTTCGATATGTAACATTTTTAATGTAACATCCTTTTAAAGGGAAAGTGCTATATATATATATATATATATTATATATAATATATATATATATATATATATATATATATATATATATATATATATATATATATATATATATATATATATATATATATATATATATATATATATATATATATATATATATATATATATATATATATATATATATATATATAATATATATATATATATTATATATATATATTTTTTTTTTTTTTTTTTTCCAGAGATATATTTCAAACGTAAAAGACTTCTGTAAAATAACTTTGAGCTATTCTTCATCGATATAAATCTTTATATCTTCAATAAACAGAGTTTGAAAAATCGTGTTCGGAAGAACTAAATATACTTCTTGTATTCGGTTCCAATAATACATGCCTTCGAATCTTAAGCCAAATATTGTACAGTCTGAAATGCTAAAAATATATAGATTAAACAATATTCTTACATTTCTAGGATATAATAATATAATTAAATAATAGAATAACAATTTAACTTCCTTTGAAAAATACTATTTACTCATAAAAGTGCTTAGTTTAATAATTAATAGCTAAAAACAGAACTATTAAAAAGGACACAAATGACTTTTGACACTAAAAATAATAATTTAATAAGTTATGAAAATCACTTTAAATACTATTAATTATATTAATAATAACTTAATAAAATCATAAATAACAAATAAACGAAGAAATTTAATTTTAAGGGATAACTAATTTAAATCGCCATCTTAACTTTTAAAGAAAATGAAATCGAAAAACTAAACTTAAACGTATTTGTGAAGTAAATATTAAAAATTTTACAATATATATATATATATATATATATATATATAATATATATATATATATTTTAAATATATTATATAATATATTATATATATATATATATATATATATATATATATATATATATATATATATATATATATATATATATATAATATATATATATAATATATATAATACACTATAACATTGCTTTTTACCGCAATTTAATATTTACCACTAAACAAAAGAACTATTTACGGGAAGGTTAAAGAATTGCCTCCTCTGGGGTCGAACCACCGCCTGTTTGCGACTGAGAACGACATACACGACGCTCTATCACAAATCTTGGTCTAACCCAAAAAAAAGTTATGGATTCAGGAACAGTCCTTTAAGCGAACGAGCTACCTGTCAAGGCGTTAATCACCAGGTTTTCACCTGTCCCTTCCCTCAGTATCGTTCATTAAGATTTTAACACTATATACATTGCTTTTTACCGCAAGTTAAATATTTAAACCTACTAACAAAGAAACTATTAGGGAAGGTAAAGGAATTGCCTCCTCTGGGGTCGAACAAACGCATGTTGCGACTGAGAACGACATAACTCGACGCTCTTACCACTGGACCATCCTGCTAACCCAAAAAAAAGTTAGATTCAGGAACAGCTTTTAGCGAACGGCTCCTGTCAAGGCGTTTATCACCAAGGTTTTAAACACCCCTGTCCCTTCCGTCGTATCGTTCATTAAGATTTTACACTATAACATTGCTGTTTTACCGCAATTTAATATTTACCACTAAACAAAGAACTATTACGGAAGGTAAAGAATTGCCTCCTCTGGGGTCGAACCACCGCCTGTTGCGACTGAGAACGACATACTCGACGCTCTACCACTGAGCCATCCTCTAACCCAAAAAAAGTTAGATTCAGGAACAGCTTTAAGCGAACGAGCTCCTGTCAAGGCGTTATCAACAGGTTTTCACCCTGTCCTTCCCTCGTATCGTTCATAAGATTTTACACTATAACATTGCTTTTTACCGCAATTTAATATTTACCACTAAACAAAGAACTATTACGGGAAGGTAAAGAATTGCCTCCTCTGGGGTCGAACCACCGCCTGTTGCGACTGAGAACGACATACTCGACGCTCTACCACTGAGCCATCCTCTAACCCAAAAAAAAGTTAGATTCAGGAACAGCTTTAAGCGAACGAGCTCCTGTCAAGGCGTTATCACCAGGTTTTCACCCTGTCCTTCCCTCGTATCGTTCATAAGATTTTACACTATAACATTGCTTTTTACCGCAATTTAATATTTACCACTAAACGAAGAACTATTACGGGAAGGTAAAGAATTGCCTCCTCTGGGGTCGAACCACCGCCTGTTGCGACTGAGAACGACATACTCGACGCCTCTACCACTGAGCCATCCTCTAACCCAAAAAAGTTAGATTCAGGAATCAGGCTTAGTAAGCGAACGGAGCTTCCTGGTCAGTGCGTTTCACCAGGTTTTCAATCCTGTCTTTCCTCGTATCGTTCATAAGATTTTACACTATAACATTGCTTTTTACCGCAATTTAATATTTACCACTAAACAAAGAACTATTACGGGAAGGTAAAGGTGAAGGTACAGGGTGAAAACCTGGTGATAACGCCTTGACAGGAGCTCGTTCGCTTAAAGCTGTTCCTGAATCTAACTTTTTTTGGGTTAGAGGATGGCTCAGTGGTAGAGCGTCGAGTATGTCGTTCTCAGTCGCAACAGGCGGTGGTTCGACCCCAGAGGAGGCAATTCTTTACCTTCCCGTAATAGTTCTTTGTTTAGTGGTAAATATTAAATTGCGGTAAAAAGCAATGTTATAGTGTAAAATCTTATGAACGATACGAGGGAAGGACAGGGTGAAAACCTGGTGATAACGCCTTGACAGGAGCTCGTTCGCTTAAAGCTGTTCCTGAATCTAACTTTTTTTGGGTTAGAGGATGGCTCAGTGGTAGAGCGTCGAGATATGTCGTTCTCAGTCGCAACACGCGGTGGTTCGACAGCAGAGGAGGCAATTTTTTACCTTCCCGTAATAGTTCTTTGTTTAGTGGTAAATATTAAATTGCGGTAAAAGCAATGTAACGCACCACTAGCTTATATGACGTTAACAGGTTACAGGAAAGACAAACACGTGAAAAACTTCATTATGGCAATTAACATTAGCATTATGGGTACAGTATACAGCGCTGTAAAATAGTGTTGGGAGGTGGTATAGGGCTGCCATCGCTTAAATAAGGTAAATGACAAACCACGTAACTCCAGCTTTAGTGATTGAGGGAAGGTTATGGCGGGGGCATGCTGAGTACGTGGTCCATTCAGTCGTGTAATTTTAGCTGCTACAACCGTGGAAAGGATTGCGCCTCGACTAACACGTGATTACCACAGATTACCACCCTCCGTGCCGAGGGGTACGGGAACCGTTAACTCGGTCGACGGTTTGTTGTAGCAAATACAACCATTGCACGGGTGGTGCAGCGTTACCACAACACCCAGGAGCAAGCAAGGCGACGGGGACAGGCAGGACGCGCGCCACGACTGGCGTTTAAGACCATTTTCTGCGTATGTAGACAGTAAGGGACCGCATACAACAGCAAGGTAACTTCAAATAAAGCTGCTGGAGGTACATGGGATCCTTGTGAGTGATAATACAATACGTCGACTCCTCGCGGAACATAATTTGTGGGCCACGGAGGCCGGCTATAAGACCCGAACAGACCAGGGATCAATCGCGGGTAAGGACTAGAATTTGCTCCGGGAACACCTTTATTGGACCGTTGGCGATTGGGCGAATGTGCTGTTTACAGATGAGTCCAAAGTCAGTCCCTACATATGCGATCGGCAATCCAGAGTCTATCGAGGACCTTATGAGATGTATGAGCAATGTAATATGGGGGATGTATTGCCATTTGGAGGTGGATTTGTCATGGTATGGGGAGGTGTATCTTTAACGGGTCGTACAGAGTTGCACGTCCTAGATAGCGGTTTTTTAACCGCCGCACGGTACATCGCAGACATCCTTGACTCGTATGTCGTGCCATATGCCCCCTACATCGGTGCCGGATTCGTCCTAATGCATGGCAACGACGAAATACCACACAAGGTCAGATGTGTCACCGAATACCTAACAATGGTCTAAATAAGGACATTGGATTGGCCAGAATACAGTCCCTACCTAAACAATAAACACCCAATTTAACATGTGTGGCACATGTTGAAACGGCGACTGCGACAGCTGCAACCACCGCCAGGAACCCTCCAGGCGCTGCAGCAGGCGGTGTGTCGCGTATGGGATCAGATTTCCATGAGGACATTTGGCACCTCATTGAGAGCATGCCACAACGGTGCCAAGTCGTCATCCGTGCCAGAGGTGGCCATACACGTTATTGAGTAAAACCATCCACACACAAACTCTTCACCGCGAAAGCGTCC
>JABUQX010033146.1:22500-25000 GCA_015478945.1 Trachelipus rathkii
CTCTTTCTCTTCATCCCTTGTCCTTCCTTCTTTCCTTCTTTCCATTTTCCTTCATTTCCCTGGTTTTTCCTGTGCATTTCCATTGGCTTCCTCCTTTCTTGCCTTCCTTTTCTCTTCTATCCCTGGCTTCCTTGCCTGGTTCTTCTTTTCAATCCTTCCTTTTCCTAATTATCTCTTCATTTCTCATCCCTTTCCATTCTTGCTGCCTCCTTCCTTCCTTCGCTTCCTCCTTCTCTTCCTTCCGTTCCTTTCTTTTTCGCTCCTTCCTTAATTGTCCGTTCTTCCTTCCCTTCCTTTACTTCCTTCCTCCTTTCCTTTCCTCTTCCTTCCTTCCTTTCCTCTCATTCCTGGCTTTTCATTTTCTAACGTAATCCTTTTACCTATTACCATTCTTACTTTTTGCCTTCATTCCATGCTTTCCTTCCTTGTTTCCCTGCTCTCCCTTCCTACCTCCTCATATTCCATTGCTAAGCTTTCTAACCTGAACCTAACTCTATACTTAACCTAACCTAACCGTACTAACCTTAAACCTACTAACTACTCTAACTGCCGACCTAATCCTAACTTAACCTATACCTTATTACCTAACCTATTTCGCTTCTTGCTCTTCAGTCCATGCTTTCCTTATCTTCTTCCTTGCTGTTCTCTTCCTTCCTTCATGTCGAGTGCTCTTCGGCTTCTTCTTCCTTCCTCTTCGCTTCCTTCCTGTCCTCCTTCCTTCCTTTCCTTCTTCCTTCCTTCTTCCTTCTTTCCTTCCTTCTTTTCCTCCTTCCTTCCTTTCCTTCCTTTCCTTCCTTTCCTTCCTTTCCTTCCTTTCCTTCCTTTCCTTCCTTTCCTTCCTTTCCTTCCTTTCCTTCCTTTCCTTCTTCTTTGTTCTGCTGCTTCTTTCCTTCCTATCCTTTCTTCTATTCCATGCTAAACCTTACAACCCTAACCTATTACTAACCAACCTAACCTACCTAACCTAGACCTTAACCTCCTCCTATACCTATTACCTAACCTTAATTTTTCCTTTTTCTTTGCCTTCATTCCTTACCCTTAACTTTTCCTTGTCTGCTTCCTTCCCTTCCTTCATTCCATGTCTTTCCCTCCTTCTCTGCCTTCCTCCTTCATCCCTTGCCCTTCCTTCCTTCTATTCCATGCTCGCTCCTTCTGCCTTTCTTCTTTCGTGTCTGTTCATTCATTCTTTCTCTTCATTCCTTGTTCTGCTCTTTCCTTGTTCCTCTATGTCTCTTTGCCTGCTTGCCTCCTGCCTTCCTCCTGTCTTCTACCTTCTCGCCTTCCTTCCTTGCTGCCTGCCTGCCCTTGCCCTGCCTGCCATGCCTGCCTTAACTGCCGTTCCTTCCTTCCTTCCTTGCTGCCTTCCTTCCTTCCTGCCGGCGTGCCTGCCTGCCTGCCTGCCTGCCGTCTGCCTGCCAGCCTGCCTGCCTGCTGCCTGCCTGCCTTCCTTCCTTCCTTCCCTTCTTCCTTCCTTCCTTTCCTTCCTTCCTTCCTTCCTTCTTCTTTTTCTTTTCTTCCTTCTTTTCCTTCCTTCGCTTCCTTCCTTTCCTTCCCTTCCTTCCTTCTCTTCCTTATTCCTTCCGTTCCTTCCTTGCTGCCTGCCTGCCTTGCCTGCCAGCCTGACTGCCTGCCTCTCTTTCCTTACCTGTTCCATTGCTGGCCTTGCCTGCTTGTCGCCTGCCTGTCTCTTCCTTGCTTGCTTCATAGAGTTCGCCCCATTCCTTCCTTCCTGACTTCATATGAGGGGTCCCCCAGAGAGGGAGCCCCCAGAGGGGAGTCCCGCCAGAAAATTGTAAATCAAGTGTTAGATTGTATTAAATAGCCTTAAAAAATAATTCTCAGTCTAGATTTTTCACGTATTTTTAAAATTTTAAAGTCTCTTTGAGCAATAAATATTTTTTACATATTTTTGACTGTATATCTTCATTCCAAGCTATATAGCATAACACGCTTAATATATATATATATTATTATATAATATATTATATATATATATTATAATATATATATTAGTATATATATATATATATATATATTATTATATAATTATATATATTATTTATTATTATATATATAATATATATTATTATATATATTAATTATATATATATAGTATATATATATATTTATTATATATATATAATTATATATATAGTATATATTATATATAGTATATATATATATATATATTATATATATATATTATATTTATATATATATATAAATAATAATATATATATTATTATATACTATTATATATATATATATATATAATATATATATCATATATATATATATAATATTATAATATATATATGATATTATATATATTATATATAATATTGTTGTGTGTGTGTGTGTGTGTGTGTGTGTGTGTGTGGTTGTGTTGTGGTGTGTGTGTGTGTGTGTGGGTGTTTGTGGTGTTGCTGCATGTAGGTTTCGTTGCTTTTTTGAATAATATTTTATTATTCAAACTGCAAGAAAAATTAACATTAAATAA
>JABUQX010033146.1:30000-42394 GCA_015478945.1 Trachelipus rathkii
TCTTCAAAACTTCCAATGCTATTTGTCAATAAGGAAAGAAGTGCCTTCCGTAAATATTTTGAATTCTCCAGCCTCAAAACTAAGACACTCAAAAATTAAAGTCATACAAAACCATAAGTCCAAACAACTGTCATCTTCCTTTAGCACAAGAGATGCTTTGCCCAACAACCATAGTAGTAACAACCGGATATTGGACCACGGTCCATATTTGTTCCACCCGATTTTTACATGCCCTTGACCTTTTTTGGCCTTGTAATTTTTTGGTCTTGTAATTTTTTGGCCTTGTAATTTTTTGGTCTTGTAATTTTTTGGCCTTGACCTTGGCCGACATTGACCGACCTTGACCTTGACCGACCTTGACCTTTTTGGCCTTGACCTTTTTGAAGCCCCTTCGAAGAAGGGGCTTGCTAGACGGATGCGGAGCATCCGTCGTAAGTATTGCCCCCTATTTTTGGCCTTGTAATTTTTTGGCCTTGTAATTTTTTTGGCCTTGACCTCTTCGAAGGGGCTTGCTAGACGGATGCGGAGTATCCGTCGTACGTATTGCCCCCTATTTTTGGCCCCCCTTTATGGGCTTAGCCCTTATTTGATGTCTTGACCTTGTTTGACCTTGAACTTGTTTGACCTTGAAATTGTTTGGCCTTGATTTCTTGGCTTTGTTTAACCTTGTTATTTCGGAACTTGACCTTGAATGACCTGTATCAGGTCTGCAAATTTGTGTTCGATATCAGCCCGCACCCGCAAGGTGCGAACCGCCGCGTTTCCCCATCCCGACTGTACCGTTGGTTCGAATCCGCCCGCACCCTCAGGTGCGACCCTTCGTGTTTCCCATCCCACCTGAACCTTTATTTCAAATCCGCTTGCCCCGTTTCTGCTGTCCGCGTTCCAGCCGCCGCGTTACCCTACCACCCTACGCACAGCACACACACACACACACACCACACAAAAACATTATATACACACAACAAATCAGCAACCACACACACACACCCACACGTGGCTACGTATATATATATATACTTATATATATATATATATATAAATTATATATATATATATTATATTATATTATATAATATATATATATATATATATATATAGATAGAGCGAACACGTGCTCACCTAACACTCACAACCTCACGCCTACACCCTTACACCCACACACACACATCACACACACACACACACACACACTCCAACACACACTACACACACACACACACACACACACACACACAACACACACACACACACTTACACATACGCACATCACACCAACGCCGCCCTGTTTAAACTGTCACAGGGAAGTTCTTGCAATTCTTGTCACATTACATGGTTTCATTAAACAAGTACTTTGGTAGAGCTCATTTAAATTATTACTAAAACCATTTCAAAGTTTCTTAAAACTTGTCTATAATTAATCAATCATTATCTTTGAACGAAGAATTTATTATTAAATGTTAATACTTTCTGTTTATAACTATCAAAGTTTTAAAATAATTTTACTAAAATGTTTTTGAAATTTTATTAAAAAACATATATTACGTACCTTAAAGCAATAAATCAGTAAATCAATAAGGCCATGCCCCAGCTATCAGCCCTCTACACCAAGCTATGCCACGTTTTGTTCTCTTGACTTACTGCTTTACATCATCTTTAGCCAATGTAATGAGTATAAAAATAACAAAATATGTTCTTCTCTGCTAACATAAACATGTATTTTATTAAATCATTTTAGGTTTTTATTTAAAAAATAACAATTATTGCACTTACATTTTATAATTATTCGCTCAATGTTAACTAAAAAATATTTCAGAGTTTTTTTTTATATTTCGGATTTTCTTTATTATTATTTAATTATTAATCTATGTACATTGACAATCCATCACGAGAAAACACAACAACCCGCACTCCTTACAGATACGAAACTGACCTCTCTCTGTAAAATGTGTTGAAATAACTACTTTAGGCCTAAATTTAGGATAAGCCTTTTTGTACCCGGGGCGATTTAGGCCTAATTCCAGGTCAAAATATATTTCAAACTGACCTTTTTCTGTAAAATGTGGTGCAATAACTACGTTAGGCCTAAATTTAGGCCTAAATTTAGTATAAGCCTTTTTGTATCCGGGCTAATTTAAGCCTAATACCAGGTCAAAAGGTAATTCCAGTATAGACAAGAATCATTGTTATTATTATTTTTATAAATATATTTCAAACTGAAACATGCTGGATCGGTAAGATCCTTTAAGAGTAAGAAGGAAATGTTTCCTTACTTGTGATTGGACGGAGTAATCCTTATCTCCTATATGACCTCGTTTGTGATTGGTCGAGAATTATTTTATCGTCTTTTTTTTGGTTTAAGGTATGTAAAACATGTTTTTCAAATATGCCTGAGCCTTACCTGTGGATTGGATTGAAAATTAAACTTTGTTCTTTAACTTGTATTTGAGCAGGTGTGTTTTATTATCTTTTAGACCCAAACTCATTTTAAAATCAGTCATTTTAGCTGTTAAGCGGTGCACAAGTTATCTGATTTGTATTAAAAGTGTTTTATTTTTACTAAGTGTATATCATATTTATAATAAATACTTACATTTGAGGAATTAATTATTAATTTCAGCTAGAATAGATAATAATTAATTCACTAGATTTATAGTAGATCACGTGAAGCAAAACGCAAGAGCGCCCGCAAGCGCGACCCGGCGCGGCAAGCGCGACCCGGTGCGGAACCGACGCATGAACCCGCCGGCGTAATATTACTACGCGGTCGCGAAAATATGGGGCGTTGTATTTCAAAGTGGTAGGGCACACATCCTAGAGGATGATATCTTTTGGACACCGTCCCATTCAGTATGTATAATATTAGTTTTTGTACTGTATCAAGGTATATTCACGAACCTTATAACATATGTTCAAGCGCCTTAGTTTATTTAAAATCCTGATATATCTGTGTTTATTACAAACCATGTGAGATATTCTGGATGGTTACCGAATGCATACATACAACAGCTGATGTAGAAGAGGTTATGAACTTACATACTTCGATGTAATTTTGAAGTATAAAAATATGATACCAATACTGGAAGGTCATACAGCGAAATTACGGATTGTACAAGGAGGGGAAGTTTATCATACATGTATATTAAACTGAGATTGTAATTATGTAATAATATTTTAGAATAAACAACTTTTTTCATAACTTCATACATAGAGAAGAATAAACCGTAAGAACATACCCTTGAAAAGGGAAGTATGGGGCAACTTCTTATACATTAACTCTACGTCCTATGTAGGTGTAGCTTTAAGGCATATAAAACTTGTTTTGCATTCCTTAAAGTAATAAGATCTTAAAGGCATACCACAAAGAGAGGACATATGGCCCTTGCGCACAGCCGGACCTATTTGTTCTATTTTTCCCTCAAGGAATTATAACTTTAGGATAATAAAACAAAACTGTTTTTCTACAAAACAAAATGTTCATTTCAAAAACTAAATGTTTTTCAAGAAACTTTACCAGTGAAAGGGTATTTTTAATAAATAAATAAAAATTCAAAAATAAATCAAATAAGAAATAAAATGGACGATTCATAATATATAGGAAAGCGGTATATTTGAAATACAAAAAATGATGTAATGAAAGTTACAAACGCTATATCATACAAGAAAATATTTCGCGACCGAAGTAGTAATAATACGGCCGGCGGTCATGCGGCGTCCGCTCCGGGTCGCGCTTGCGGGCGCTCCTTGCGTTTTTGCTCTACGTGAATCTACTATAAATCTATGTGAATTAATGTTTGTCTTGTTTGTGACATATAATTACAAATCCCTCAATGTAGAACTTTATTATAATGATATTAACTTAGTAAAAATAAAACACTTTTTAGATAGCAACAGATAACTTGTGCAACCGCTTAACAGCTAAAACGACTGTGATTTTAAAATGAGTTTGGGTCTAAAGATAATAAACACACCTGCTCAAATACAAGTTTAAAGAACAAAGTTAATTTTTATCCAAATATTTGAAAGGCTTCAGGATAGTGAAAAAACATGTTTTACAATACCTTAAAACCACACGATAAAATAATTCATCGACCAGATCACATACAAGGTCACTCATAGAGAATAAGAATTACTCCGTCATCACAAAGTAAAGGAAAAACATTTCCTTCTTAACCGTGCTTAAAGGATCTTACCCGATCCGCAATGTTTCAGTTTGAAATATATTTAATAAAATAATAATTAACAACTGATTCTTGTCTTATACTGGCAATTACCTTTTGACCCTGGTATTAGGACTTAAAGTTAGCCCCTGATACAAAAAAGGCTTATCACTAATTTAGGCCTAAATTTAGGCCTAACGTAGTTATTACACCACATTTTACAGAAAAAAGGTCAGTTTGAAATATTTTTTGACCTGGAATTAGGCCTAAATCGCCCCGGGTAACAAAAAGGATTATCCTAAATTTAGCCTAAAGTGTTATTTCAACACATTTTTACAGAGAAAGGTAGTTTCGGCATGCTGTAAGGATGCGGGTTATGTTTGTTTTTCTCGGATGGAATTGCTCAATGACGTAGATAATAATAATAATAATAATAAAATAATAATAATAATAATAATAATAAAGAAAATCCGAATTATTTAAAAAAAACTTTGAAATATTTTTAGTTAACATTGAGCGAATAATATAAATGTAAAAGTTTAAAATTGTTATTTATTTTAAAAAATAAAAAACCTAAAATGATTTTAATAAAATACAAGTTATGTTAGCAGAGAAGAACCTATTTTGTTATTTTTATACTTAATTACATGGCTAAAGATTGTGTAAAGCAGTAGTCATAGAACAATAGTGGCATAGCTGGTGTAGAGGGGCTGCTAGGGGCATGCCTATTGATTTACTGATTTATTGCTTTAAGGTACGTAAAATATATGTTTTTAATAAAATTTCATAAAATTTTAGTAAAAATTATTTTAAAACTTGATAGTTATAAACAGAAAGTATTAACAGTTAATAATAAATTCTTTGTTCAAAGATAATGATTGATTTATTATAGAAGTTTTAAGAAACTTTGAAATAATTTTAGTTATAATTGAATGAGTAATATAAATGTACGTGTTTAATTAAAACATAAAATGTTTTAATAATTATGTTCATACAAAAGAACTAATTTGATATGTTTAACAGGGCGGGTGTGTTGTGTGTGTGCGTATGTGTAAGTGTGTGTGGTGTGTGTGTGTGTGTGTGTGTGTGTGTGTGTGTGTGTGTGTGTTGTGTGTGTGTGTGTTTAAAGTATAATATATTATATTAAAAAAAAAAAAAAAAAAATAAAAAAAAAAAAAAAATAAAAATAAAAAAAAAAAAAAATAAAAATAAAATAATAAAAATAATAATAATAAAAATAATAAAATAATAATAAAAATGAAAGGTATTAAAAACATAATGTTAATAAATATATGAGTTAAAGCAGTAAAGCATATGAATTAAAACAGTAAAGCAATAACGCATATGAGTTAAAGCAAGTAAAACATAGAAGTTAAAGCAGTAAAACAGACAGTTAAAGCAGTAAAGCAGTAACAACAAAAGCAACTAATCCGCTTTGTTGCTAAGGTACATACGCTCTATTTGTATTTAACTGATTTACTGCTTTAAGGTATGTAATGTTAATAAATATATTAGAGTTAAAGCAGTAAAAACATATGAGTTAAAGCAGTAAAACATATGAGTTAAAAGCAGTAAAACATGAGTTTAAAGCAGTAAAAGCAGTAAAACAAAAGCATACTAATCCCTGTGTTGTTAGGTAACACCGTCTATTGATTTACTGATTACCTGCTTTAAGGTTTGTAATGTTAATAAATATATGAAGTCAAAGCAGTAAAGCATATGAGTTATAGAGTCAGAAAACATAGAGTTAAAAGCAGTAACATGAGTTAAATTGCCAGTAAAGCGTAAAACAAAGCATACTAAGCCTTGTTGCTAGGTAACACTCTATTGATTTACTGATTTACTGCTTTAAGGTATGTAATGTTAATAAATATAATAATTTAAAGCAGTAAACATATGAGTTTAAGCAGTAAACATGAGTTAAAGCAGTAAAGCAGTAAACAAGCATACTAATCCCTTTGTTGCTAGGTAACACCTCTATTGATTTTCTCCTGATTTACTGCTTTAAGGTCTTGTAAAGTATATGTTTTTAGTAAAATTTCGTACAATTGTAGTAAGATACATCAATATATATTTGGCACTCTGTCATATTCTTCTTAAATACAATTTTTAAAAATTTATTTAATTAAATTAAGTTAAAAAAATTATAAATGCAAAATAATGTTAATAAAATATACATATAGTTAAATAAAAAAATAGGTTCAACAGCATTTTAGGGGTATCCAAAATGTTTTATAACTAAAAAATGTTTTAGTAAAGCAATGAAATTGAATGACTCATAGTATATATATTTTCATTCGCGCGGGTATATTGCGCCTGCGGGCGCACGCGGCGGGCGGGACTCGGCGGACGGGGACGCGGTGGGCGGGGACGCGACGGGGCGGGTTGCTGTCTCGCCGCGGAGGGGCGCATGCTGCCCCTGGTGTTTCCATATTATGACCTAGGGGAAGACATCAAAATTAGCTCTGTTCTATGATGTAGGGTGAAAAGGTTAGAAAATGCATCAATGCTCTGCGGCATCAATCCATCAAAGTTGAGGCATCAATGCTGAAGCATCAAAAGCTGAGGCATCAAAAGTTGAGGCAGGAATCAAAATATCGAGTGTGTGAGTGTAAGTGGGGTAAGTGTAATCTGTTGTGTGTGAGTGGTTAAGTGTATATGGGCTAGTGTAAGTGTCTATGGCTAGTGTAAGCGCATATAAGTGTCATAGTTGTTATGTATGTAAGTGTAAGTGTCTAATGGTGAGTGTGAGTGTAAATGTATATGGGCTAGTGTAAGTGTCTATGGGAGTGTAAGTGGCTTTTTAAGTGTCAAATAGTGTGTATAAGTTCATACGTTGAATGTGCGTATAAGTGTCATAGTGCATGTGTGTATAAGTGACATAGTGTGTATAAGTGCCATAGTGTAAGTGCCTATGTGTGTGTGTGTGTGTGTGTGGTGTGTGTGTGTTGTGTGTTGTAGGTTGTAAGGGGCGAAGTGTAAGTGTTAAGGTGGTGGTATGTGCCGTATAAGTAGCCTGCGGTTGTGCGCGTTGTGTATGTGCGTGTGTCTTTTTGTAGTAATATATTATATATTATATATATATATATATTAGTATTAATATATATATATATATATTATATATATATATATTATATATAATATATATATATATATATATAATATAATTATACTATATATATATATATATATAATATAGGAAGAGCACATATATATAGGCTATAAGTGTTAGAAAAAGACAACTCCATAGTAGGAAGCATCCTGCACTTGTAATATACACCAAATCGATTCCTCATACCTATAAGCCTAGGGGTAGACCCCCATATTAGGGCTATCTAGGATCAAGGGGAGGCTAAGAAAGGCTCAAAAAAGTGGCACCAGTTGGCACTATGTGGCCTCAGTTAGCACTATGTGGCATTCACTGGGCACTCAATTGGCCACTCATTGGCACTCATGGCACTCAACCTTGGCACTCACCTGGCACTCATCTATTACTCATAGAACAAGAACACTAATAGAACATCCTTACGGTGATTGGGAACGCATAAAAGTTGAGCCATCAATTATAAATCTGAGTCATCAATGCTGAGTCATCAAGATAGGCACCTTCAAAGATGAACCGCAAGATGAACGTTCATCAAAGATGAGTCAACAATAATGCTGAGTCATCAACAAGGGTGCCATCAAAGATGAACCATCAAAATAACTGCTGAGCCACAAAAGATGAGCCCATCAATATAGGTGTCATCAAGATGAACGTCATCAAAAGCTACAAGGCCAATAAAGCTACAATCCAAATTGTCCCCCTGAATACAAAAGGTGACCGAAAAATTTGGGTTTCTCAAAAATTGCCCCTGGAAGACAAAGGGTTGGCCGAAAATTAGGGTTGCCGGAAAAATTAGGGTTGGCCAAAATTGACCCCTGGAAGCAAAGGGTTGGGCGTGTGTTTGTACGTGTGTATAAGTGTAAATGTAAGTGTAAGTAAATCTGTGGTGTGTAGAAGTGTCATAGTGAATGTGTGTATAAGTGTATATGTGTGTGGTGTGTGTGTGCGTGTGTTGTGGTGTGTGCTGTGTTGTGTTGTGTTGTGTGTGTGTGTGTGGTGTGTGTTGTGTTGTGGTGTGTGTGTGTGTGCGTGGTGGTAGGTTGTAGGCGTGAGTGTGAGTGTAGGTGAGCACGTGTTCGCCTATATATATATATATATATATATATAATATTAATATATATATATATATATATATATATATATATATATATATATATAATATATATTATATATATTATATATACTATATATATATTATATATAGTATATATATATATATACTATATACATAGTGTGTGTGTAGTGGTGTGTGTGTGTGGTGTGTGTGTGTGTGTGTGCGTGGGTGTAAGGTGTAACGCGGCGGCTGGAACGCGACAGCAGAAACGGGGCAATCGGATTTGAACCAAAGGTTCAGGTGGGATGGGAAACGCGAAGGGTCGCACCTGAGGGTGCGGGCGGATTCGAACCAACGGTTCAGTCGGGATGGGAAACGCGGCGGTTCGGGCACCTGCGGTGCGGCGGAATTCGAACCTCAATTCAGAATCCTTGATACGGTATCAAGGTCAAGGCGAAATAACAAGGTTTAAACAAAGCAAGAAACAAGGCCAAAACCAATTGGTCAAGGTCAACCAAGTTCAAGGTCATACCAAGGTCAAGACATCAATAAGGGCTAAGCCCATAAAGGGGGGCCAAAAATAGGGGGCAATACGTACGACGGATGCTCCGCATCTGTCTAGCAAGCCCCTTCTTCGAAGGGGCTTCAGAAAGGTCAAGGCCAAAAAAATACAAGGCCAAAAATAGGGGGCAATTCTTACGACGGATGCTCCGCATCCGTCTAGCAAGCCCCTTCTTCGAAGGGGCTTCAAAAAGGTCAAGGCCAAAAAAAATACAAGGCCAATCAAGGTCAAGGTCGGTCAAGGTCAAGGCCAAAAATTACAAGACCAAAAAATTACAAGGCCAAAAAATTACAAGACCAAAAAATTACAAGGCCAAAAAATTACAAGGCCAAAAAAGGTCAAGGGCAGGTAAAAATCGGGTGGAACAAATATGGACCGTGGTCCAATATCCGGGTGTTACTACTAACCATCACGTTGTGCACCAATTTAACTGTCCTGAGTTAGACTTTACTTCGACATATATTGGTTACACGAAGAATAGATTGTCGGACAGGGCATATCAACATCTCTACAGTCAAAGCAAAATCTTTGAACATTTCAATACGGCACATGGTCAATCAAATATTAGTAATTTCTAAACACTTCACAATATCATACGGATCGTGTAGAAGTCCAGAAACTTAAAATTGCGGAGGCCTTCTACATCAAAACACGCAACCAGACATTAACATAAAATTTTATGTATTTATCAGTCAGACTAATATCATTTTGAATTTACATATTAATATATCATTTAAAGATCATTCGCTAACAAGAAATAATCCTCTGAAGATGTATAGAGACGAAACGCGTCGGGATCTATGTAAATATATCTTCTTCTTCTCCTGTATATTATTTTTAAAGATTATTTTAAGGAAATTAATTATGTACAAAAAAATATTTAGAACCTAAAAATAAAAAAAAAACTTTTATAATAATAATAATAATAATAATAATAATAATAATAAACATAATAATAATTAACAATAATTAAAAATAATAATAATATATAATAATAAATAAATAATAATAATAATAATAATAATAATAATAATAATAATAATAAAATAATAATAATAATAATAATAATATAATAATAAAATCATAATAATAATAATAATGATAGTTTTCTAAATTTTCGACTCCGACTCCGACTCCGACTCCGACTCCACTTACACAGAATCTTCGATTCCGACTCCGACTTCCGACTTCCATTGCACAGGTTGTTTCGAGTCATCCGACTCCAACTCCAAAAATCCGACTTCCGAACTCCGACTCCCGACTTCCGACTCCTGAACTCCCACTTGCCACAGAGCTTTTTCGAACTTGCAACTCCGACTCGACTCCGGAAGATTGCAACGACTCCACGCTCCGACTCCGCTCCACGACTCCGACTCGACTCCGAAGCCCTGATATATATATATATATATATATATAATATATATATATATACTATACTATACTATTTAATTATATCATTATATATATATTATATATATATATATATATTATATATATATATATATTATATATAATATATATATATATATATATAATATATATTATAATATATATATATAATATATATATAGTAGTGTATGGTGCCATCTCAATAGTTGGCAGCGATTTCGATACGAAGGACTAGAGGTATTAGCTTCAAACTTGGAATATAATCTATATATGGGTTAAGCTCGAAACAGGGTAAATTTCAAGTCTCTAGGATGTATATAGAGGGGGGTCGCCCCCGAGGGTCGACGCCAGATATTGCGCTTAACGCCCTTGTTGCGGATGAGATTAGGCCTAAATCGGGTTGACCGGCCGACCACCTGGAGGTCAGACAGACCGAAGGTCTATCTGGCCGACAGACACAGACCGAAGGTCTGTGTTTTGTCTGTTTGTTTTGTTTGTCTGTTTGTATTATTATTTATTATTTTTTTATTATTATTATTATTACGTCGAAGAAGTGATCCCGAATGGATCACTTCTGAGTTGTTTTTTTAAACCCTTCTGCGTCTCCTTCTGTGTTTCCGACTCGTACCGCACTGCACCGCTCCGCATAGCACTGCATCGCTCCGTCTCCAATTTCGATTTCGATTCCGACAGCAAAAACGACTCCTGTTCTGCCCCGATCCGTCTCCGACTCCGACTCCCTGTATATATATAAATATATATATAGGTGAAATAATTTTTAGGCTCCGGCTCCGGCTCAGCCTATGGTTCCGATATATATTTACATGGGTTAGAGTTTATCATATGCGGGCTAAAATTTGGAGGAGGGTTAGATGGTGACGTAACCTCATTGTTAACGAGATTACATGACTCGAGCATCCCATGGGGGGATGCTGGCCCCACTCAAACATAAATATTGACGTAGAAAGCTGAAAACCGTAATATATCCTTCAATATAGGTACTCAATCATATAATGGGTTAAAATAGCATTGTATATCCAAAAAGGGGGTCTCCAGCCCCCAAACCTGAAATATTGACATAGAACGACGAAACTTGGTATACATCTTTCTTATGATGTATCCTCGATAACAGAAAAAAAAAAAAAAAAAATTAAATTTTTTAAAAAAAATTTGAAAATTAAAAAAAAATAAATAAAAAAAATAAACAAAAAATTAAACATATTTTATTCTTTTTAAGTTTATAACTTAAAAAATTTTACGTTTTTTATATAATCAACACCCTCCAAGAGCCTCCTGAGCATCTTGACCTTTGAGCCTCCAAGAGCTCCAGAGCCTCCAAGCCTCCCAGAGCCTCCAGAGCATGCAGGTAGCCCTCCTCACCCTCCTCAATCTCCCCAGTCTCACGACCCTTCCCATCTATGATCTATTGATTCATGTCAATATTTTGTATAACATAACCCAAACTTTCATTTATTTTGTTTTAATATGCTTGAAACAGTTTGTTTTTTACTAATTTTACCATTTTCATATTTTATAAGTTAATAAAATTCTGATTAAATTATACTGATACTGAATATATGCCTAACGTAACAAGTTTTTTCACCATCAATAAAGCAAACATAGCATCACCTGAACTACGAATATAATGTACATTCACAACCTAACACATCTTAAACATGAATAACAGCTACCATTAACAAGAGTTCCCAACTTACAACAGTAAAAGTAAAAACTAACATTGGGTGCAGAACATAACCACCTACACTTTCTAACATATCACTGATATTTTTACAATTACATAGTAACATTTAAACAAAATTTATTTATCACAATCTTGGGTAATTATCATACTGATCAATGAATATATGTTAACGTAACAAAAGTTTTCACATAAATAAAGCAAACATAGCATCAACGAACTACAGAATATAATGTACATACGACAAGACCTACAATACCTTATGATGATAAGCGCAGTCAAATTAACAAAAGTTTCCATACTTAACAACAGTAAAGTAAACTAACATTGAGCGCAGAAGTAATCTACTTACACTTTTTTCTAACATATCACGATATTATTTTACATTGACATAGTAAACATTTAGCAAAAATTTACCACAACC